>NW_004624780.1:5435420-5457184 GCF_000247695.1 Heterocephalus glaber
GGGGTGGGGTGGTGGTGGTGGTATGACCGCCTGGAAGCCTCCTCTTGTGCACTGGGAGCGCCTCACCTCCTGTGTGCTCATATTGTTTTTTAAATTACCTTATCTTTTTTTTTTTGGAGACAGGTTTTGCTATGGAATTCAGTCTGGCCTTGAACTCATTATATAGCCCAGGCTGGTCTCAAACTCATGGCAATCCTCCTGCCTCAGCCTCCTAAGACCACACCTGGCTTAAAGTGACCTTATCTTTTGTAGATACATACTTAGGTTTATTTACAAATGATACAATGTAATATCCAGAATCTGCTTCAAAATACTCCAAGGAATATTCCAAAGATGAATACTAGATTGTCAAGTACTAATACTCATGGATGCTGAGATATGGCAACAAGGGGATATATTACCCTATTCTCGCTACTTTTGTTTGAAATTTTCCTTAATGTTAAAAAAAAAAAAAAGAACTAGTTGTGGTGACACATGATCATAATCCAGGAACTCAGGAGGCTCAGGCAGGAGGATCACTGCAAATTCAAGGCCAGCCTGGGTTACCCTAGTGAGTTCAAGGCCAACCTAAAATACACAGTGAAACCCTGCCTCAAAAAACAAAATTTTGGGGGCCAGAGATTTAGCTCAGTGGTTCTGTCGCCTGCCTTACAAGCACAAGGACCCGAGTTCGATCCCTGGTACCAAAAAAAAAAAAAATTTAAAAAAATAAAAGTTAAATTAAAGAGTTCCTGGGGCTGGGGATTTAGCTCAGTGGTGCTGCACCTGCCTCACAAGTGCAAGGTCCTGAGTTCAATCCCCCAGGTACCACCAAAACTACCAAAAAAAGAAAAAAAAAAGATTCCTGTTATTGCACCTATGGAAAGAACATATGATAAAAGTGTCAAATTAGAATAAAGTTGTGACTATATAACTGAGAAAAGCTAACATTTTCCAAAATATGAATATATTAAGATGTTACAAGTAGTGTTTCTCTCATTTCTTTACTTTCCAAATATTTAATAATAAAGTTATGTGACTTTAGAGTGAAAAAAAAGTTTATACTATTAAAAATGCTATATTAGGGGCTAGGGATTTAGCTCAGTGGCGCCGTGCCTGCCTAGTAAGCACAAGGTCCTGAGTTTGATCCCTGGTACTGAAAAAAAAATTTGTTTTTAATTTTTTTAGAATAAAAAAAATTAAAATGCTATATAATCCATGTGTGATGGCATATGACTCTAATCCCAGCTACTCAAAAGGCTAAGGGAGAAGGATCACAAGTTCAAAGCCAACCTGGGCAACTTAGTGAGAACATGACTGAAAATAAAATAGGTGTTTTTTTTGTTTCCAGGGATCGAACTTGAGTCCTTGCACTCATGCAGCAGGCGGCAAAGCCACTGAGCTAAATCCCCGGCCCCTAAAATAAGTTTTTTGTTACTTTGTTTTTGCAGTACTGGGAATTGAACCCAGAGCCTTCCCGCCCCTCCCTTTATTTTGAGATAGGGTCTAAGTAAGTTGCTAAATTGCCCAGGTGGGTTCAAACTTGTGATCCTCCTGCCTCAGCTTCCCAGAATGCTGGGATTATGAGATCATGCCTTAAAATAATTTTTTTAAAAGAGCTGGGATGAAACACGGTACTCCTTGAGTTCAATCTGTACTACTACCACCACCATCACCAAAAAAAAAGGTTATATGAAACCTCAGGTTTGCCTGAAATCAAGCGGGCTGCTAGGATCCCAGCTACTTCACTGGTGTCCAAGGAAATCTTGGGCCTAAGAAACAAGAAGTTATGATTTTAAATTTGTCAGTTGATATGGCATTATAAGAAATCTGATATTGAGTCAATATAAGAATTAAATAAAATTATCTTTAACAGCCTATTTGAGCTTCCATAAAAGCCTCATCCTGAATTCCAGAAGAAATCAAGAGACTGGCACTCTTAAAACTCTTGAGTAATTACAACTGCTGCTCTTATTCTAGAAGAAAAGGCAACAAATAAGATTTGACAGTCAATGGGCTGGCGTTGTAGCTCAGAGGCACTGCACCTGCCTGGCAAGCACAAGGTCCTGAGTTTGATTCCCAGTACCTATCAATCAGTCAATCAATCAATCAATCAATCAATAAGATTTGACAGTAAAAAGTCTAACAGAAGCCCTTCTAAATGTCACACCACACACCATCGCACTGCAAGCTGAAGACTGCCCAGCACAGAATACTCTTTCCACAGTTGATTTCACAGCTGATGGGGTACTATATAGACATAAAATCCAAAAAGGAGAAAGTGGTCAGGTCTCACCTGGAAGAAGACACCACTGGTAGGTTCCCTCTCCATTTGATATAGAACAATCAAGACGCAGACTTGAGCCAAGTAAAAACAGCTTCCTCCAGCAGTATCACAACCCCTACGGTGACTATCTTGAAAAACATAGGAAGCTTTCCACAGATTACTCCAGGACTTCTTAACTATTAGAGTCAACATCAACTTGAATTTTTACTAACACTCATTTTTGGAATTGCCAAGTCTCATTACTCACCAGTTACTCTCTCATGCAGGATCTCTACTTAGAGAGTTCCTCCAATTTTTGTCTCACGGGAGCTCCTAACTATAGTACTTTAAATAAACTATATACCTCAATTCTCCCTTAAATTATATTTTAAAATATTACAAGATCAACCAATGTCTTTTTGTACTGCAAGTTCTGAATTCACAATAGCAGGTCTTTAGTTTTCTGTTAGAGCGTTTCTATTACCAGCCACTTAGTATTCTGTGGTCTAACTTCTCGAAAGCCAAGAGAGTGTCTTCTCTATCAGAAAAGCAACTCAAAAACTGCCAGTGCTTTCCACAGTTTAGAAGGTAGATGGAATAAAAGCTGGGCATGGTGGTGCTAGCCTGCAGTTTCAGCACTCAGAGGCTCAGGGAGAAGGATCTCAGGCTTGAGGCCAGCCTGGGAAACAGTGAGACCTGCCTCAAAACAAGAAAAGAAGAAAGAAGAAACATAAAAGAGGAGGGAAGGAAGCTTCATAACAGCAACTGTGTTCATGACCAGTGAGAGGGCTTTAAACCAACACAACCATTACTAGAAAACCTGTATGATTCCCACACAAACTGCTTTCTGGTTTTGATTCATGAGTTCATGCCTACTTTCCTTCCCAAATAACCACCATGTGGAGGGATCAAAGAGCTGCCGACTACATGTTTACAAAAGAACATGGAATCAGAAGAGTTAAGGGTGACCCAGTGACTGATATTTCAAAAATGCCTCAAAGATACTCAGAAAAACAATGCAAGAGGAGGTGCACACACCTGTAATCCCAGCACTCAGGAGGCTGACTGAGGCAGAAGGATGGCCCAGCTGGAGGCCAGGTTGGGCTACACAGTAAATTCAAGTCCAAACTGAACTACATAGTGAGACTCTGTCTAAAAAGAAAAAAAAAGAAAAAAAAAGAAAATACACATTCTTGGTTTATTACAGATGCTTTTTTTTTTTTTTGGTACCAGGGATTGAACTCGGGTCCTTGCGCTTGCAAAGCAGGCGGCGAAACCACTGAGCCAAATCCCCGGACCCTACAGATGCTTTTGAATTAGAATTTTCAAGTTTAGAAAAATCCATCAAAAAGAAGAACCATGTAGGTCCAAGGATTTAGTTCAGTGGTGCTGCCACCTGTCTCGAAAGGGCAAGGTCCCAAGTTCAATCCCTGGTACCAAAAAAAGAAAAATAAAAAATTTATATATTTCGGGCCAGGGATTTAGCCCAGTGATTCCGCTGCCTGCCTCACAAGTGCAAGGTCCTGAGTTCGAACCCTGGTACCAAAAAAAGAAGAAGAATCATGTGACAAGGAGGCAACTAGAAAGCAAATGAGTAATAATATCATTTCATTTTTACAAAAGTAAACCAGTCCTAACTACAGACCACTATAGGAGTTTGTTTCGGTCACAACAGTAATGTATAGTTCTCATGCCATGTTTCATAAAAAAAAAAAAATGCATGTGCTATTTCCAAACAGGAGTATGTCTAGAAACCTCTGGGCTATTTTAAAATCCAACAACTTGTATGCTGTATCCAAAAGCTCTCTCACATTATTGTTGTAGCTTTTAAGTCATTACTAACTTGCCTGAATCTTTCTTGAACCTATGAGTATGTAATACACGAATGTAAGAAATTTTACTTAATGGGGAAAATGTTATAAGAAAAAACAATCTATATTGTCACTATCCACATGGCATAGAGTCCAAAGCTGGGGAGAGTGGTGGGAGATGAAGAAAACTGAAAAACAAGAAAGAAAGACACATACCAAGACTATGCTTGAAAGCTGGGACCAGGTGGAGCCATAGCCTGTCAGGAGATAATGGCCAAGGTCTGCCTGGAGTCCAGTGTACTTTTTTTTTTGGTACCTGGGATCAAACTCAGGACCTTGTGGTTTCGAGGCAGGTAGTGGAACCACTGAGGCAAATCCCTGGCCCAGTCTTTATTTACAGCGTTAAGACACACAGGTAGAGAACGCAGGGTAATTAGTGCTACGTGCCCTATGTGGCCTGGGCTGATCCGGGAATCCACAGAAAGGGAACAAAGAAGGATACATAATGTAACTGTTTCCTGGGGCTGGGCATCCAGGCTCTACAATCTTAGTCTTAAGACTGTGTCTTTTTTACTTATCTAGTCTATGGAAGAGAAAGGGAGCAGGGAGGAGAAGAGCCATCTTCAGGCTCAGGCCACGGCACTTTATGAGTAAGATCAATCAGTGAAATGAGAAAAATTAACATTACTGAGGCAATTTAGGACATTAAAGAATTCTGTCTCCCTCATGCTACTCTCCAAATTGGTATCTGCTCAACCCAATGCACATCTCAGCTGCATTTTTTGGAGAAATTGACAAGTTGATCCTAAAATTCAAGATGGATCCAGGATGGCCAAAATAATCCTGAAAAAGGAGAAAGGTGGAGGCTTCACATTTCGTGATTTCAAACTTTACTACAAAGCTGCAATAGTAAAAGCATTTTGGTACTAGCTTAAGGACAGACACATAGATCAATGGAATAAACTTCAATGTTTAGACATAAAATCTTTAAAATTATGGTCAGCTGATTTTCAACAAAGGTACCCAGATAATTCAATGGAGGAAAGAACTGTCTGCAACAGATGGTGCTGAGATACATAGCTATGAACGTGCATAAAAACAAAGCTGAGCCCATGCCTATAATCCCAGCTGCTTGGGAGGTTGAGGCAGAAGAATGGCAAGTTCAAAACCTACTTGAACAGCTCAGTGAGACTTTGTCTCAGGAGTAATTTAAAGGGTTAGGGAGGGCTGGGGATTTAGCTCAGTGGCACCATGCCTGCCTCAAAAGCACAAGGTCTTGCATTTGATCCCTAGTACCAAAATTAAAAAAAAAAAAAAAGGGTTAGGGATGTAGTTCAGTGCTCCCTAGGTTCAATCCGCAGTACCTCTACACACTTACACACACAGTTGGACCCTACTTTACAACATAACTCAAAATGGACTGTTAGACTTAAATATAAGAACTAAATCTATTTTTTAATTTGTTTTGTTTTCTTGAGACAGGGTCTCACTATGTAGTCCAGGCTGGTCCTGAACTCACTATGGAGTCTAGGCTAGCCTTGAACTTGCATCGATCCTCCTGCCACAGCCTCACAAATGCTGGGATTACAGGCATGCACCACCATGCCCAGATAGCTACTTTTTAAATTCTTAGAAAAAGATAGGAATAAATCTTTGTGACCTTGGGTTAGTCAAAGCCTTAGCTGTAACATCAAAAACAAGAGCAACAGAAGAACAAATTGACAAATTAGACTTCGGCAAAATTAAAAATTTTGGGGCCGGGGATTTAGCTCAGTGGTTTTGCCGCCTGCTGTGCAAGCACAAGGACCTGAGTTCAATCCCCGGTACCAAAAAAAAAAACAACCCCCCAAAAAACCAAAAATTAAAAATTTTGTTCTTCAAAGAACACCATCTAGAAAGTGAAATGACAATCCACAGAATGGAGGAAATTACATATATGCAAATCACACATCTGATTAGAGACTTGTATTTAATATACAAAGAATGCTTAAAACTTAATACAAAGATAACTCAATTTTAATACAAGTGAAGGATCTGAATAGACATTTCTCTAAACAAGATATATAATCCAGGTATGGTGTCTCATGCCTATAATTCCAGCACTGGGAGGCTGAGGCAACAGGATTGCAGCAAGTTCAAGGCCACCTAGACTACATATGAGTTGAAGGCCAGTTTGAACTAAATATTGAGACCCTGTCTCAAAAAACCAAAAAGGAAATAATAAGATATACAAATGACTAATAAATACATGAAAAGATGCTTAACACCATTAGTCATCAGGGAACTGCAAATCAAAACCACTTCAAATCCACTAAGATATCTATAATAAAAAGAAAAATAGGGGCCAGGGATTTAGCTCAGTGGTTCTGCTGCCTGCCTTGAAAGCGCAAGGTCCCAAGTTCAATCCCTGGTACCAAAAAAAAAAAAAAGGAAGTACAAGCATTGATAAGGATATGGACGAAATGATGGGAATATAAAATTTGCTTCTTCCTCAAATTGTTAAAACGTTGGGTTAATATATGTTCTAGCTCCACTTCTAAGACCTATGAAAACCAAAACCAGATTTGCACAGAAAAACTTGCAAATGACGTCTTAGTGCAACATTGCTCATAACAGCCAAAAATGAAAACAACTTAAATTTCTATCAGTTGATGAATGTATAAATTAAATGTAGTATACCCATAGAATGCAATTTTTTGTGTTGTTTTTGTTTTGCTTTTTTTTGGTACCGGGGAATAGAACTCAGGACCTTGTGCTCGTGAGGCAGGCGCCGGAACCACCTGCCTCTCAAGCACAAGGTCCGGAGTTCAATCACCGGTACCAAAAAAAAAAAATCCCCAGCCCTTTTGTTTTGCTTTTTAAGACAGGGTCTCACCATTTAGTTCAGGCTGGCCTTGAACTCATTTTGTGGCCCTGATTGGGAATGAACTCATGGTGATCCTCCTGCCTCAGCCTCCCAAGTTCTGGGATTACAGCTGGATAGGACGTTATTTGATTACAGAAAGGACTTAAATATATACAACATAGATAAACCTAGAAAACATTATGCTAAATAAAACAAAAGGAGGGTCGGGGATTTAGCTCAGTGGTTTCGCCGCCTGCTTCGAATGACCCGAGCAATGACCCGAGTTTGATCCCGGGACCAAAAAACAAACAAACAAACAAAAAAACCCAAAAAAACCCCCAAAAGCCTACAGAGTATATAATTCTATATAAAATATCCAAACTAGATAAATCCACAGAGATTGAAAGTAGATTAGAGGTTGCCATAGGTAGGGGGAGGAAGGAAGTGGCACACTGTTCTGGAACTAGATGATATGGTAGTTACACAACTTTGTGAACACTAAAAATCACTGTCCTGGGCTGGAGACGAAGCTGAGTGGTAACATGTGTGCCTAGAGCATGTGCACTCCTGTGTTTGATCCCAAGCACTACCAAGGAAAAACAAAACCCACTAA
Organism: Heterocephalus glaber; assembly: GCF_000247695.1. The sequence goes on from NW_004624780.1 coordinate 5,442,935, forward strand.
ATTGTATGAGTTTCTTTTCACCGGTGCTAGAGTCAAACCCAGTCCTTGCACATGCTAGGCAAACACTCTACCACTCAGTTACATCACCAGCCCCAAACTGTACATGTCAGAGGGTGAATTTTGTGGTGTGGAGCCAAGGCACAACCATGAAACATTTAACAAAAAGAGAATCTACTTCTCAGTCTCAATCCCAGAAATACAGATGACACAAATAAAATGGAAATTTATTATAAACAGTAAAATGATCTTTTGTTTATTTTGCTCTTCATATCCTCTGATCAGCCTCATCCTAAAGTTCATATGTACGTTATAAAAAAGTAGCTTAGTCAGGTATGATAGTGAACGCCTGTAATGCCAGCACTTGGGAAGCTGAGGCAAGAGGATCACCCTGAGTTCCAGGCCTACCTGGTCTACATAGTGAGTTCAAGGCCAGCCTGAACTACATAGCGAGACCCTGTCTCAAAAACCACATACAGGGCCAGGGAGTTAGCTCAGTGGCGCTGTGCCTGCCTGGCAAGCGCAAGGTCCTGAGTTTGATCCCTGGTACCAAAAAACAAAACAAAACCCAAAAAACCAAACAAACACACACACACACACACAGTATAAGAAAGCAACTGCATGGCTGGAGGCTGGGGCTTGGACAAAGCACTTGCCTAGCATATGCAAGCCCCTAGGTCCAATCCCCAGTACCACTGAAAACAAAAAATAAAAATAATAATTTAAAAAAGCAACCAAAACAAGCAACAATTCCTTTTATAATTTTTCTTAAGTAAATATGAAAATCTTCATCTAACTTAAATAAAATTCTTGTGGCTCAAAAATCAATCTTAAGGGACAGGGATTTAACTCAGTGGTTCAGCACCTGCCCTGCAAGCACAAGGTCTTGAGTTCGATCCCTGGTACCAAAAAAAAAAAAATCAATCTTAAAATTAATCACCAAATGAAGGAGAAAAAAGGAACAGAACAGATTTCTTAAACAATTAATTATTCAGATGCTTAAAGAAATGTGCTTCCAGTCAGGTGTGGTGGCACATAAACCCTGTAATCCCAGCATCCCGGGAGACTGAGGCAGGAGGTTCACAAATTCAAACCCAGCCAGTAATTTACTGAAATCTTATGCCAAGAAATAAAGGGCTGGGGATGTAGCTCAGTGAGAAGGCTTTGGGTTCATACACCAAGACCAATTTAAAAAAAAAAAGGCTAGGGATACAGCTCAGTGCAAAAGCAACCCCCTACCACAAAAACGAAAAGAAAAAGAAATGTGTTTCTGTTATTTCAGTCTCTATATCACTAGTAAATTTAAACATAATTAAAACATGTATTTGACCACCTAAAATCCATCAGGAGGATATTACTATACTTTATCTTAAAATTTAACTCTGCAATGAGGCCTGGGGTTTAGCTCAATGGCACTGTGCCTGCCTCACAAGCACAAGGTCCTGAGTTTGATCCCCAGTACTAAAAAAAAAAAAAAAAAATTTAACTCTGCAAAGAACATCAGTTTAGAGAGATTTTTTTTTTTGGTACCGGGGATCGAACTTGGGACCCTGTGCTTTTGAGACAGGCGGCAGAACCACTGAGCTAAATCCTCAGCCCCCTAGAGAATTCTAATAGATCTATATTCATTTGAAAGACCTTACCCTCCAATGCCTAGTGTCCCATTTTTGGAATGCCCTTAACAATGGAATATAAAATTTTTTTCTCTTCAAATTCTTGTTCCTTGAATTTTTTGAGGTAATATATATGAACTGGATGCAAAAATTCAGAAAATTACAAGCTGGGTATGGTGGCACACCCCTGTAATCGCAGCACTTGGGAGGCTGAGGCAGGAGGATCATTGCAAGTTCCAGGCCAGCCTGAACTACAAAGCAAGACACTGTCTCAAAAAAACAAAACAAACAAAAAATTGCAATCTATGGCATAAATGGGTTAAATGCAGCTGCTTTAAAACTGGACAGTATACTGTATTTGACTTATATTACTTAAAAATTATTTGTACATAGAAATATAATAAAATAGAAGGAAATACGATGATTGCTTGTTGGGACAGCAAGATTATGGGTGACTTCTAACCACTCATTAAGTTTAAAAACATGTTAAATAATATTATATAAAATTTATGGATATATGTACAAATAGTAACAGCATAGAAACACATATAATAACTAAGTAACTTCAAGAAATGTAGGAGCCAGGAATGTAGTACAATAGTGCTGCACATGCCTGACCAGTATAAGGTCCTGAGTTCAATTCCCCGTACAGCCCACATCCCCAAAAATATAAAGAAGTACCAGGGCCGGGGATTTAGCTCAGTGGTTCCGCAGCCTGCCTTGCAAGAGCAAGGACCCGAGTTCGATCCCCAGTACCAAAAAAAAAAAAAAAGAAGTACCAATTGGGGCTTTGATATTTATTTTTTTTTTAAATCTGAAACAAGTTGGGTGTAATGGAGTACACCTGTAATCCCAGCACTCGGGAGGCTGAGGCAGGAGGATTGCTGCAAATCTGAGGCCAGCCTGGACTACATGGTGAGTTTAAGGCCACCCTAAACTACCCAGCAAGATCCCACATCAAAATTATAAAAAAATTAAAGTGAGAAAATGCAGAGGACCGTAATATTGATTATGCCCAAAGCAGGCTGTAGAGTTAACCCCTCAATTGGCTTGTTTTGAGAAGTGAATCTGACTGACGCCTATGTGCCAAGATCAGAGTAACTTGCAGCCAAATTCCGTTCCCACAACTAAAACCTTCAGACTAAAAGGACAATGTTCCTTCTAATTACAGTCTAATGTTCCAATCACAATCATATATTTTGTCTATTCTGTTCCTAATTTGAGAATGCTTTGTTTTGTCCTTTATAAGCCTTGTTTACATTCATTTCCATAGAAACTACACATTGCCTTTCACCCAATTGATTGCCAATAAAAGTCAGTGCCCGGAACTGTCCATCACCTTTGTCAGTTGCACCAGCATTGGTTGTCCTGGCACCCCGCTTTCTCTCCTAGTTCTGTCTCTTAGTGTATTTTTTTCTCAGGCCTGCATCACACACTGGGCAGGTTGGGACTAGAGACACTGCAGGAATCTCTGGCAATTGGTGCCCAACATGGGGTCTCAAATCACGAGCAATCACCCGCTCAGTGAGGCTACTCTGAATAAAAAGGAAAAAAGAAAAAGAAAAGAATCCACGATGCAGTGCACTTTACATCAAGGTCAAGGACAAGCACAAAATCCCAGAAAAAAAGAGGTAGGTGCTTCAGATACAAGAAGGTATCTGAAGGTATCAGCTGGGACTAAAACACGGGGTAATCATTTTCAGCCCAAGCTGGCCTGCAGTGTTGAAATAAATGCTGCAAGAAATAATTCATTTTTTGGCCCAAGCTAGCCTGAAGTGTTGAAATAAATGCTGCAAGAAATAATTCACTTTTGGCCCAAGCTGGCCTGCAGTGTTGAAATAAATGTGGCAAAAAATAATTAAATATAAATATAATTGTCGTTTTTCACAAACTTTAACTTTAAATATGGAACTTGGGGAACATGTTAAAAGTAACATCCAGACAGCTCAACAAAGAAAAGTTATCTCCCTTGAGACTTTAACTGAGACCTTGATGACTTGGAGCCTTGTGTGCTCTGTTTTGCGGCCCGAACACAAGCCTGGGAGCTGCTCAAGCTTCTGCTCTGCAGCTCAGCTGCTGGTGAGAACTGCTCAGCTTCAGTTTTAGAACAACTGTTTGCCAAATCTGCTGTCTTTCACCCTGCGGACTTGCCTCTCTCAGAAAATGTGACATTGTTACAGGCAAACCCCAGTGCTTCCCCTCTGAAGGAGGTTGAGCTGCCTCCCCCTCTGCTTTAGTTGCTAAGAAAGCATGAGAACTACTTGGGTTTAGTGCACTGGGAAGTGCCATGGTCACACACAGAAAAAAATCAAAACCTGCACACAGCTTGGAAAGAACTAAAATGAGAAAATAAGTAATGAATTGAAAGCGGCTAAGAAAGTTCTGAAGAGCATTAAGCAAAATAGTGAGAAAAAAACACTCCTGGCTTTAAGAGCCAAGGCCAGTGCTATGTTATCAACCTGATGCTGCCTGCTAAGGTCTGGAATCCAAAACAAAGGCAGAGAAACTGCAACTGTGCTCTACCAGACATCAAGAGATTTTAGAAGAGAAATCAAGCTACAAATTTTAACTAATTGATAAATGTATCCTAGGGCCAGGGATTTACCTCAGTGGCACCATGCCTCTCCCAAGCACAAGGTTATGAGTTCAATCCCTGGTACCAAAACCACACAAAAAACAACAAACAAAAAAAGAAATGTATCTTTGTTTTTATTTGAGTTGATGTTTAATTGGTATGCTTAAAGTATTTCTTGTGCATTGCAAATTCTTGAATTTTAATTATAGGATTAACATGCTCTTTTTGGTACTTTGTTGATGAAGAACTCAAGGTTACTACTGTTCTACTGGCAGCCAGTCAAATTTTAAAATATAACAATCTGAGAACAGAAGAAAAAAAAAAGATACCTTTGAAAATTTTAACAGCTGAAGACAAGTTTGATATAAAAGGTTTATAATAAGTGAGACAGAGGAAAAATATTAAGAAGGCTATAAGTAAAAGAGATACACTGTTGGGCTGGGGATTTAGCTCAGCGGTTTCACTGCCTGCTGCCCAAGCGCAAGGACCTGAATTCGATCCCCGGTACCAAAAAAAAAAAAAGATATACTGTTGACATGAAAGGATTTTGTATGTTAGTCTTGTTAGAAGGATAAAGAGAGATATACAAGACCAGAAGGCCTAGGTACGTTGAGAAGGTGTGTGGAAGTGATTTATCAAGGAAATATGTATGTTTGCTTGCTGGTTTCAAGTTTGTTATAAAAGGTTTGCATTTACAGGCATAAAGAGGTTTCATTCTTTCCAAGTTCTACAAGAGATCTCTGTTAATTGACTTACAAAAAGTTTTGACTAGTCTTGCAATTATAAACCTAAAAATTACAAAAGGATATTATAATGCAATTAGGCTAAATATATTTGAGTGCACTCTAGTTTGACAAATTGTCTTATATGTTTGTCCAACTGTTAGCTATTTTGCTTAAGCTCAACATTTTTTTCCTTTAAAGAAAAATTTTTAGAAAGATATTTGCTTATAATTTAAATTGGCTTATAGATAAAGGTTATTTCTTGTTTTTTTTTTTTTTCTTTTCTGAGAATCAAACTCAGATCCTTGCCCTTGGGAGCCAGGCGGGGGAACCACTGAGCTAAATCGCTGGCCCAGATAAAGGTTATTTGAGTTAAAGGCATGCTTTTTTTCCCCCTGGTTGCTAACAGGTTAAAATGATGTAATGCATATTGTTGTCTAAATATAATCACTCCAAAACTTTAATTGGTTACAAATAATGTATTAATTGTTACAATCTGGTTTTTATAGGTTATTAAATAAGCTTTGTCAAAGTAATTAATGAAGACCCTTAGGTATGGAGAGACTGCTAAACAGGACTCCCTTTGGTGAACAAAGGAGTGGTCGCACGGAAATATTTTCCAGTCTGCTCTCTAGGAGGACGGACCTCAACAGTTTCCATACTCTTACAACAGACTAACCCCATAGTTTGCACAGCCTTACAAAAGACTTACAGTAATATTATTTAAATATGCTATTGTAATATGTTTATATTGGTTGTCAGCAAAGGGTTAAGTTCTAAATATGTTATTGTGGTATGTTTACACTGGACATCTTCAAAAGATTAAATTTTCTGTGGGAAAAACAAGGTTTTATTGATAAGATGCTTTTGGTACCACACTAAATTAAAGGGGACAAGGTTTTATACATATAATTGTGATATTGTTAATTTTTTGATGTACTAAATGTATTCAATCTTTCTGCCTGTACAGATTTTCTAATATATTGTTTATGGTAATAACCTCCTTTTGATTCAAGTATTTGCCTTTCTCTTACACTCCAGCTACTTATAATAACAGGTACATTATCTTATCAAGTGATAACAATTTAGATGAGAAATTTTTGTGTTTTTGGAGAATGAGTACATTTAACAATGGCTATTTTATATTAAGATGGATATTTAAGTGTGTTATAAGCTTAATGTCATCATGATTGTCATGCTAAAATATTATGTATGGCTCTTGATTTGAAGCTTTTTTTCTGTTAACATTTTATAGCAATTCAACTGCTAGAACAACTGTGATTGATAATAATATTCTTCTAACTATATTTTATATTTCAAGGTGCTTAACATCCAGGTAAAATTATATTAGTTAAGTTCACTACTCCTATTGCAATGCTAATGTTATTGATCTTCTCTTCTGGGTGTTCAACAACTAAGGTTTAGAGACCAGAACTTAAAAAGGTAACTGGGCTAAGAAGACAGCCAATATTTTGGCCCTGGCCCTTCAAGGTCTACAAATAACCCAGGACATGAGAGCACCTTTTCTACAAGATTCTACAACTTTGGTAAATCACCCAACCTCCTGAGCAGGGAGACTTTTGGACACCAAAATGATAAGAATCAACAGTGTGCCAAAGTCACTTGTAGTGCTGTCACTTGTAGGGGAAAATCTCCCATGCTTTCACAGAAAGTAACATGGTCAAGCAAGGTTGTGATGCATCCTGATGGCTGACACTGACAGGAGCTGAAAAGCTCTATACAAGGTTCAAAGTAATACCTGTGGAGACTTAATTGACCTTGATAGACATTAAGAGGTTAATTTTAATTAATATAGGTCTCACTTTAACTTGGTCTTCAACACCCAGTAGAAAAGTATAATCCAAAGATATATGAAGTCAAGACAATAGCAATAAAACTACATATAAGAAGGGGCTCCAATTGCTGACCCCTATTGGCAGTTTCCAACTACACTGGGGACTCACCCCTGTTGTGGGTCAATAGAAAAAAGTTTGGTAAAATCTACAGACCTCAACAAGAGCTTTAAAATTTTTTAGCTAAAATTTTTTTTCAAAATTGTTAAATTTTCAGTCTTTTTACAGCTAAAATTAAAAGAAAAATTATGACAAAATATCAGACTAATGGCTTGTCCAAGTGCAGTGGTGTTTACAACTAACTGATCACAACCAGTTAGATAACCTTCATTAATGAAAGGGTCTAAGAGCCAGCAGGTTACAATCACTATTTTAGTCCTTTAAAAACAGTTTCTAAACATGGCTCTTTCCCCAACCTGCTTTTTTATTTTAGTACTTATACTTTGACTATACATGCTCTAATTTCTTAAATTTGTTTATTCTTGCCTATAAGCTGCCAAACTCCAAGTGATCATATAGATAAAATCAACAACAAATGTGCTAGATGTTTTTACCAAAATCCACCAGATTGACTTTATATAGTGAGTTTATAATTGCTAAATTACAACACGATTTTTATTTAAGCCCTATTTAATTAGCTCCCTGAAGAGAACCCCTAACTGTGGTCTTCCCAACATCAACCCTTCTCAGCTTGAAGCAGTTGGATTGAAACTATGCCCTTTCTCCCCTAACCACATGTGGAGATGCTCTTTATAAACGAAATTATTATAGACAGCTAAGTCAGTTAGACACATTACAAGTCTTTGTGGCAGAGGTCCACTGGATAACTCACGGGACAAGGCACTGTTGGACGCACTCACCTTTCTCTAAAAGCACAATTACATAAACAAAAAGGGGGGGATACAGCTACCCCCACAAGCTCAATTACTTTCATTTTAAATTTTTTAGATCCACTTATGGAAAGTAAATATATACAAAGATAGATCTACAGACATGTCCTAGACACTAGTGCTGTCAAAGTATGTCCTAACTAGGGCTGGGGATTTAGCCTGCCTCACAAGCACAAGGTCCTGAGTTCAATCCCCAGTACCAAAAAAACCCCCAAAAACAAACAAAAAACACTCTGTGACAAAGTATGTCCTAACTAAAAGGTAAATGACTCAATACAATTAATAACATAGGGGCCAGGGTATGCTTATTTTTTAACAAAATAAAAAGATGCTGTGGCCATCATCCCAGAATGTACCACAATGGACCAAGATGGATTCACTGCAAGCAGCATGATGTGACACCCCTGCTGAAAGCCACTCAAAGGCTGCCCTGGGACCTGCAAAGATCACCAACAAACCTGATGCACCTGCCATCTTCAAACAGAGAAGGGGGAGATGTAGAGCACCATAATATTGAATATGCCCAAAGCAGACTGCAAAACGTTAAACCCACAATTGGCTTGTTTTGAGAAGTGAGTCTGGCTGAAGCCTATGTGCCAAAATCAGAGAAACCTGCACCCAAATTCCGTTCCCACAACTAAAACCTTCAGACTAGAAAGATAATGTTCTAATGACAACCACATATTTTGTCTATTCTGTTCCTAATTTGAGAATGCATTGTTTTGTCCTTTATGAGCCTTGTTTATATTAATTTCCATAGAAACCACATGTTGCCTTTAGCCCAAACTGATTGCCAGTAAGTCAGTGCCTGGAACTGCCCAGTGCCTTTGCTGGTTGCACTGGCATTGGCTGTCCTGGCACCCCACTTTCTCTCCTAGTTCTGTCTCTTAGTGTATGTTTTTCTCAGGCCTGCATTGCACACCGGGCAGGTGGGGACTAGAGAGATACTGCAGGAATCTCTGGCAAAAAAATCTGAAACAAATGTGGCAAATTTAAAAATTGACAGAACTAAATAAAAAGATGTACATATTTTCTGTAGTTTTTTAGTATGCTTAAAATATTTATAACTAAATATTTATCCTGCCAGATATGATGGCACATGCCTGTAATCCCAGCACTTGGGGGCTATAGCAGGAGGATCCCCGTGTGTTGGAGGCCAGCCTGGGCTACATGGTGAGTTCAAAGCCAGCCTGGACTATGTAGCTAGACCCTATCTCAATAAATAAACAAACAAACAAATAAGTAAAATTTTCCTAAAAATTCAAATATAAGTAATATTTGCCTAGATACCTTTTTTTTTTTTTTTTGGGTACCAGGGATCGAACTCGGGACCTTGTGCTTGTGGGGCAGGCAGCAGAACCACTGAGCTAAATCGCCGGTCCCCTAGATACTTTATGACTCAGCTTAAAATATTAAGATGAGATTGATGGAATCCATTAAATTGTTTAAAACCCACATATCACTATCATTAAATTTCCACAGGTTCTAAAAGTACATGGGTTCGCCAGGGATTTAGCTCAGAGGTTCCGCTGCCTGCCTTGCAAGCGCAAGGACCCGAGTTCAATCCCCAGTACCAAAAATAAATAAATGTACATAGGTTCATTAAGAAAAAAAATCCAAGAGGGCCAGGGATTTAGCTCAGTGGTGACTGCCTGAGTTTGATCCCTGGAAAGAACAAACAAACAAACAAACAAAGCACGCAAGCAAGCAGCTTGACAACTTGCCAATTTACATACCTGGCCTTGTAACTCTGGTCGCACAACATATGTACTTGGGTATGGGGCCCTTGGTCGTGCAGCTGAATTCCAGTAGTTAGCAATATAGCCAGGATATGGTGGCTGCTCCTAAAAGGAAAATGAATTCACTTTTAATAATATTCTTACATCGAGTACTACTCTGCCATAAAGAAGGACAAATGTAAGTAACCTGCAGAAATATGGATGCACCCTGAGTCCATTATGTTAAATGAAATAAATCAGACCCATGAGCTTAAATACCACATAATTTTTCTTACATGAAAAGCCCAAAATATAAATAAAGAATAAAATAAAAGTTACTTAATAGGATGTAGAGAAACAGATCTTTCTCAAATAGGAAGGGGATCAGGGGATGGAGGGGAAATGAGGATAGGTAAAGGTATGAAAAAACAATTAAAATGTGATATGTACATTGTCTTATTTTTCTTGTTGCTGAGACAAAATACCTGACCCTAAAAGTTAAAGAAAGTTAAAGGTTTATTGTAGCTTACAGTTAGTTTATAAAAATTTCAGTTCATAGTTGGCTGGCTCCAAAGCAGGGTGGCATGGCAAAGGGGGATCGAAGAGCAAGCAGGCAGAAGACAGCAAGCAACAAGTGACAACAGCAGCTTGTCACTAATTTAGTAACAGTGGACTAATTTAGTAATCACACACCCTTAATCCCAGCATCACATACTCTAGATCCAGCCACCTCTAAAAAAGCCCCATCTATGATCTCATGAGGCTTTGGGGGGACATCTAGACCCAAGCCATAACATATGTGTACCAACTCCACATAAGGAATATAATCATTATGTACTCCAAACATGTACAAAAAGAAAAAAAGGGGGGATCAAGCAATCAATGGAGGGAGAAGGAAAAGAAAAAAATACTCTTAGATCATTCTGAGAGTTACAGAGGCAGGATATAGGTATCAAAAAAGGTAACATAAAAAGCAACCCAGGATGGCTACAGCTTTCGCCATGAACAGCGTCGGAGAGGCTTGCACTGATATGAAGCGCAAGTACGACCAGTGCTTCAATCGCTGGTTTGCCGAGGAGAAGTTTCTCAAGGGGGACGTTTCCAGGGATCCGTGCACCGATCTCTTCGAGCGCTACCAGCAGTGTGTTCAGAAAGCAATAAAGGAGAAAGAGATTCCTATTGAAGGACTGGAGTTCATGGGCCATGGCAAAGAAAAGCCTGAAAACTCTTCTTGACCTTGAAAATGGATTCATCAGGAAATTAAGGACTCTGGATTTTATCAACTAAGGCCCTGAATATAGCCATGGGATTGATGAGTTTAAGAGGAAGGAATTTTATTTCTTCCTCCTCGATGTTTTCCTCTCACTTGTAAATGATGAACAATCACTATGCTTTGAGATGATTTCTCACTTGTTCTGGCATCTTGGAGGAACTCAATGTGCTAAAATTGAACCAATTCTTGAGATTACTATTGCAATATGTGGTCTGGAATTAGCTTTCAATATATCTTGTGTGTAAATAATGATAAATTAATCAAGATGATCAGGGTTGCCTGATGTCTTGACTTTGCTGCAAAAGTACTGGGGTCATTGTTCATGAAAGCATTTGGTTGGGACCTCTTTTTCTCTCTCAGGGAGTAAATACTCTATAAAAAGGGATCCGGGCACAACAGCTGCAATCAATACTTGGGAGCACAGTTTTACTTTTATAAAATGACTAACAGTTAAGTTTGCCGGTGACCTGGGCTAGCAAAGAGGAAGACAGCTGTTAACACTTCCCGCCTCCAGGTATCTAAGACATGTAAGCTTCAAGAATATTGACCTAGGGCCGGAGATTTAGCTCAGTGGTGCTGCCTCCTGCCTCGAAAGCGAAAGGTCCTGAGTTCAATCTCTGGTACCAAAAAAGAATGTTGACGTAAACACCATTTCAGAGCTCACAGTGTATAGTTAAGGAATCATGGTATTTGCAGTGCCTATGGAAGAACCACCTATCACAGAGATTTGGTGTTGCCAGCTTGCAACCCAAGTTAATGAATTAAGTCAACCTGCCTATCATAAAACGAAAATGCTGCATCTGGTTAAGTGGAGGCGAAAGGTGCTTGCTTTATTTGCCTTGTTTGCCCATCTTATAATGTCTGTAATCATGAAGATGGAATAAACTCTAACATTTAGTTTTTAAAAAAAAAAAGCAACCCGGCCTGGTGGTGCATGCCTGTAATCCCAGCACTCAGGAGGCTGAGGCAGGAGGATTGCCATGAGTTTGAGGCCAGCCTGATCTACACAGTGAGTTCAAGCCCATCCTCAATTACACAGCCAGACTGTCTCAAAATAAATAAATAAATAAATAAATAATACAAAAAGGCAGTGGAGCCTGTTACGGCTTGTATCTAGATCTCCCCCCAAAGCCTCATACGCCCATAGGTGGGCTTTTTGGAGGTGGCTAGATTTAGGTTGTATGAATATGGATTAAGGGAGTGATAGCTAAATTGTCCACTGATTGGTTTAGCATAGTTCTGGTTATAGATAATAGGAAGCCCCAACCCAGATAGGGGTGACACCAATCAATAGGCTTATAGCCTGAATGGAAAAAAAGGGAAGGGGAGGCTTGCTGCTTTGCTGCATACTGCTTTCTGCCTGGCACATCATGGGCTGTTTCTCCTTTCCCATGCCACCCTGCCTTGGAGCTAGCTGACCACGGACTGAAACCTCTACAAACTACTACCTAAAAAAAAACTTTCCCCTTTTAACTTTGGGTATTTTGCCCCAGGAACAAGAAAGTAACTAAGACAGAGCCCTATCATAAAATCATTATTGGGCCGGGGATTTAGCTCAGTGGTTTCGCCGACTGCTGTGCAAGCACAAGGACCCAAGTTCGATCCTTGGTACCAAAAATAAATAAATAAATAGGCATAAAATCATTATTAATCATTATTAAACGGATGAAGAAGACAGATGTGATGGTGCATCCTGTAATACCAGCATTTGGAAGGCTGACAAAGGAGGATCATGAGTTTGAGGCCAGTGTGGACTACATAACAAGTTTGAGGCCAGCATAGACTACATAGCAAGTTCAAGGCCAGCCTCAACTACATAATAAGATCCTACCTGAAAAAAACAAAAAAGTAAATGATGCAGATATGTTACATGGTAAATTACATGCCCTACAATAAACAATTACTGACTGGTAAACGCTTGTTCTTATCCATTATGTCAATTCCACTATACCAAATGATATATAAAAGAATTCTATGTCAGACTGACAACCCAGACATTAATTTCCTTTATTTCCCTCCAGTCACTGCCCATCATTATGACACAATGAGCACCCCCAATTTGGAAATTTGAAATCCACAATGTTCCAAATACCAAAACTTGTTGAGTGGCAACATGACCTCACTAGTGGGGAAGTCTACCCTTGATGTGCTGAGTTGCAGTCAAAATGCAGGCACATGCAGGGCTGGAGATGTAGTTCAGGGTACAGTGCTTGCCTAACATGTGCAAGGCCTGGGGTTTGAACCCCAACACCACACACACACACACACACACACACACGCACACACACACAAAAGAAGGTGCACTAAAAAAGGTGTGTATTCAATCCCCAGCACCAAAAAAAAAAAAGGTGTGTAAAATTACCTTCAAGGTCTGTATAAGGTATACATGAAAGATAAATAATTTTGTGTTTAGTCTTGGGTCCCAAGTCCCATATATATATATCACTATGTATACATAAATATCCCAAAACTAAAAAAAAAAAATCCAAAATACTAATGGTTCCAAGCATTTGAGATATATCAACCTGTATTAATTTAACTAGTACAACAAACAGTACTTTGCTCCTGTTTAGAACAGTGGTAACAACTTTTGAGCATGAAAATATTACTGCTAAAGTTTACTTCAAGCACACACATCTTTAACTTTGCCTCGCCATACTTCAGGTTTTTAAAATATTTTTCAGCTGTCTGCTATGGCTAAGCTTTCTGCTGCCAACTATACTTCAAGGTCAGGAACAGATAACAGAACAACTACCACTCCAATCTAGCTATGGTAATAATCTCTTCAACCTTTCTCTCCAACTGAAAAAGTTAACAATGATTTGTGATAAGAAGCCAGAAAATTAAAAGACTATGTCAGCTCTCAAAAATTTCTAAAGCATCTTCTGTCTAGTTTAATAGATGTATACTTTTTTCCTTTTAAAGATTTTATTAGTATGACCTCAGTATGACAGCTATCGTACATAGATATAGTACACTGTTAACAGAGCTGAACAGAAGTATTTGAAATAAGTACATTACTGAAGCGTAGCATATTTCAAAATGTCCACTCTGAGTGATCATGCAAATCCCATGCATTTCATCTGCATCCCTTCACTGCATAACACACTCTGTGCTTATCCTCACTGGGTCTCAGAGTGGCCTTGACTTTGCAGCCAGGAGCTGTTACACCTTTTTTCAGATCCAGAGTTTTAAGAGAGACAGCAATAACTTCAGGCATTCCATGGAGTCTGGCAGCAACACTGGCTTTTGGTTTGTTCAGATAACAATACAAGTACTAAGACAGAATCAGTTGTGCACACCTGTAATTCCAGCACTTGGAGGCTGAGGCAAGAGATCATCACAAGTTTGAAGCCAGTCTGGGCTACATAGTGAGTTCGAGGCCAGCCTGAACTACATTGTCAATTCTTGTCTCAAAAATTAAAAATAAAATACCAGTGGGCTGGGGATTTAGCTTGGTGGTTCCGCCACCGGCCTTGCAAGCGCAAGGACCCGAGTTCAATCCCCGGTACCAATAAATAACCACCAGGGATTTAGCTCAGTGGTTTCACTGCCTGCTGTGCAAGCACAAGGACCAGAGTTCGATCCCTGGTACCAAAAAAAAAAAAA
>NW_004624780.1:5462877-5485024 GCF_000247695.1 Heterocephalus glaber
TTTCACCGCCTGCTCCCCAAGTGCAAGGACCTGAGTTCGATTCCCGGTACCAAAAAAAAGAAAAAAATAAATATTTCCAGTGACTTAAATCACATTATTCTGACTATACATCCTCCACAGAATACACTCTTTCAGGACAAAGAAAACTGCATATAAGTGAAAACTAAAAGCATTACTGAATTGCTAGTCAGAATACTAGCATTCTTATCTTTATGAAAAGATGTACTGGGCTAGTACATTCAGTGGTAGATGAGTACTTAGCATGTGCAAGGGTTCTATCCTCAGCATGGGCAGGAGGAGCACGTACTGAGCTATAACTCACTACCACACAATTTGCTCATTAAAAGTGTACAAGTCCATGACAAGGTCCTGGGTTTGATACCCAGCACTGCAAATAATGTATACTGGTCAGAGGTCAGAGGTTTTTAGTATTATCACAGATACATGCAATCATCTCTACAATCCACTCTAGAACACTTTCAACACCTCAAGAAACACTGTATCTTTTAGCTATGCCCACCTAGCTCCCTTTCCCCCAGTCCTACACCAATAGTCTTTTTGACTCCACAGATCTGCCTATTCTGGAAATTTCATACCAATGGGAATATTTACTAATATCTTGTTACTGGCTGCTTTCATTCACCACAATGGTTTTTGTTTGTTTTTCCCGGTACTGAGAATTGAACTTGGGGAACTTGCACTGGCCAGGCAGTCACTGCACTGAGCTAAATCCCTGGCCCTTCAGCACAATGTTTTTAAGCTTCAACTATGTTATTAAATTTATCGGTACACACTTCATTCATTTGTGTAGTCAAATAATATTCTACTGTGTGCAAATACCCTTTCTTCCTGCCTCTCTTTCTTTTCGGTCCTACAGACTAAAACCAGGGCCTTAAGTGTGTGAAGCATGTGTTCTGCCACTGACCTACACCTCCCATCCCTTCATTCATCAGTTAGCAGATGTTTAGACTGCTGCTATAAATACTCATGAATGAGTATTTGGTTCAAATATATGATTTGCAAATATTTTCTTCCTTTTCACTTTCTTGATAGTGTCCTTTAACATACAAGGTTTTTGTTGTTTGTTCTGGTTTTTGGTTTTTTGAAACACGGTTTTGCTTTGTGGTGCAGGCTGGGCTTAAACTATGTAGCCCCAGCTGGCTTCAAACTCACAGCAATCCTCCCTGCTTCACCCTCCTGACTCTTGAGATTACAACAGACATGAACCATCATACCCAGCTCCACAAATTGGAACATTTATACATTGCTGATAGGAATGTACAAAGGTCCAAATATTTTATCATTTTCCCAAATTCTTTAACATGGTGCTGCTATATGACCCAGCTGTTCCACTCCTAGGTATATACCTAAAAGAACCAAATACTCCTTCATGAATATTCCACCATGCCTGCCTTACAAGTGCTAGGTCCTGAGTTCGATCCCCAGTACCAAAAACAAAAATAGAGCTGGGGATATAGCTCAGTGTGAAAGCCCTGTATGGGAGTAAGAAAAAAGCTTAGGGATGGGGATTTTAGCTCAGTGGTTCCACTGCCTGCCTCGCAAGCGCAAGGACCCAAGTTCAATCCCCAGTACCAAAAAAAAAAAAAGGAAAGAAAGAAAGAAAGCCTAATTCCCTGTCATCCAAACAAATGAGGGTAAAAGCCTTAAAGCTGAAAAAAGGGGTTTTCCCCCTATGAAAGATAAGTGGTCAGTACAGTAAGACACTTGTGCATTGCACAGTAATTGTCTTGTATGCCCTGCTCCAAGCAGCCACAAACACAGCACCCTTTAAGCATCTGCCCTGGGTGTTCACACAGCTGACCTCCGAGTAGTTCATGATCGGGGGTGACTGTGGCTTCGTCACAAGGCCCCAGGCCGCAGTTCATCTCTAAGTCCTTTGCTCTCCAATATTGCTGGGCCCAAGAATGGCAGTAAACACCCTCAGCTTCTAAGACTCTGCAACACTCAGGCCTCTAGGGACTTGAGAAGCAGCAATAAGGGAACTAAGTTGAATGTTATTGTTGGTGCCAACAGTAAGCCTGTACTCAATGTCTGCCATTTCGGTTAGTGAATGTATTCAAACTATAGTGGAAAGTAAATTTATGCACAAACAAGTTTATTTGTCAGGCATCATGCCACGCCAATCCCTTCGAGTTTTCAGCTCCACCTTATTTCTGTACATTACTTCTGTACATTTTAACTGACACACAATATTTGTACATATTTATGAGGCACAGCATAATTTGGTACATGTACACAATGTACAATGATCAGATCAGGATAATTTATCACATCTGTGTGTTGGGACTTTATACTCTTGTATACAACTGGTCCAGACTGATAACAGATTCTGACTTGAGCAGATGCCCTCGTGCAAGAGTCTCTTTTGTCACGTTCCCAAAGGCCACACTGGAGCCTGCAGAGGTTAAGAACCCTTGGAGCGTCTCTGTCCCATCTTCACTTACATCTACTTCCTCTTCCTATACAACAAGTTCCAGGTGGGAGCCAGGAGTCAGAAGACCAAATCAGAAACTTAGACAGGGAAACTGCAAGGTGGGGATGACCTCTGACAGACAGAAATGACGCCAAAGCTATTTTCGGTGCATTTCTCAATTACTCAAAGCCCCCTGGGCTCTCTGAGTCACCACCTCAAGACTCACCAAGGATTACTAATTTAAGGGCTTTCTTTCCCCACCACCCTCCATTATTACATCATCTAGGCCAGGCTTGAACTCACCACGTACCCCAAGCCGTCTCAGCTTCCCAAGTACTGGAACTACAGGCATGCACCACCAAGCTCAAACAAAACTTGTCTGAAATATTATTCTTGTGCTGGCAAACCTCAGTATTGGTTCCTGAACAATAGCATATTCCTCAGTCATCAGAAACAAATTCTTTTTCATTACAGTCTACAGTGGTGGCAAACCTACGGCACACAGGTTATTGTGTTTTTCTTTTAAGACAAAAGATGTTAATGTATGAGTTGTTTTTTCCAAACTAAAACCTCAGTATTCAAGTTTACTCAGGAGGCTGAAGCAGGAGGATGGCTATGAGTTCAAGACCAGATGGGGCTACATAGCATGACTCTGTCTCAAAAAACAAATAGTATTCAGGTTTAATTGCAGTGTCGGCACTTTGTGATAAAATAAGTGGATTACGGGCTGCATTTAGGCACTCATCTCTAAAAGGTGTGCCATCACTGGGCTAGCATGATGGACGTTTTCCCTTTCCCTAGAGGACCAGAGAAAAGCAGGTATATTTAAATCAGGTGTAGTGGTCCTACTATTTGGGTGGCTAAGGGAGGAGGATCACTTGGGTCCAGGAGTTCCGAGGTCAGCCTTAGCAAAGCAATGAGTTGCTGGGATAGGGGGTGTAGATGAGGCAGCTGGTTTTCCTCACAAATTTCTGAATGGTACTCAAAATGTCCTGGGAGAATGAGATCACTCAGTGTCAATGGCCAGTATTTTTCAGCCAAGCATGGTGGCAATAATCCTAGCAATCAGGAGGCAGAGGCAGGAGGATCACTGCAAATTCGAGGCCAGCTTGAACTACATAGGGAGATCCTGTCCCCCCCCCCCCCAAAAAAAGCCCGGTATCTTTCCACCCAGGGCAGGTTTCTATCTTGGTGCCATGGACTATTGCTGCTGGAGACAAAAGTACTGCTACAGTCCAGGCACAGGCATTTGCAAAGCCACAATCCAAAATCTCTCTACATTTCTTTTGTTTTGGGGGAGGTTTTTTGGTACTGGGGATCGAACTCAGGTCCTTTTACGCAGGAGGCAGCGAAACCACTCAGCTAAATCCTCGGCCCTCTACATTTCTTTTGTCAAATTTATCTCTAAGTAGGGCCAGGGATTTAGTTCAGTGGTACCGTGCCTGCCTCACAAGCACAAGGTTCTGAGTTCAATCCCTGGTACCACGAAAAAAAAAATTTATCTCTAAGTATTTTACTGGGTTTTTTTTTTCCTTGAAGCTGTAAGTGTACTAGTCCCTCAATTTCATTTTTGGATTTTTCTTTGCTAATACATAGATACAAAAATGATTTTTGTATATTGGCCCTGTATCTGAACCTTTCCAAACTTGCTTATTAATTCTAACAGTTTTTTGTGGGTTTTCTAAAAAAAAAAAAATATATATATATATGGATTTTTTTCCCTCTGTACAAAAACCATGTCATTTACAAAGATATAGTTTTACTTTTTCCTCACTTCTTTTTTCCCCAAGCCATATTCTAGCCTTTTGTTCACATCTTTTTTCCGAATCCACTAAGCTCATTCTCCTTTGCTTATAAATATATTCAACCCACCTAATTATAAAAATTCTTCCCCTGAATCTCAATTCAGTCAAGTGACAATTTTCTCACTGACTAAAAATCTTCTGGGTGTGGCAGTCATGGGGGCCTGTGCCTGTAATCCCAACACTCTGGGAGGCTGAAGCAGGAGGATTACAAATTTGAGTGCAGCCTGGGCAATTTACCAATACCTATCTCAAAATTAAAGCCGGGGATTTAGCTCAGTGGTTCCGGTGCCTGCCTCACAAGCGCAAGGTCCTGAGTTCAATCCCCGGTACCAAAAAAAAGAAAAAAAAAAATTGAAAAAAAAACCAAAACAAAAAAGGTTATAGATGTAGCTCAGTGTGAAAGCCCTGGGTTCAACGCCCAGAACCAGGAAAAAATAACTTCTGGATATAGTTTACAATAGCTGTATAGCTGTCTTCTCCAAATTTCCCATTCATTGCCTTAATACTATTTTAAACTCCCATCACTAAAACCAACATTTTTAGTATATGTGCTGCCGAAGCGAGCACAAATCAACATCTTTTATTTTGTTTTGTTTTGTTTTTTTGGTACAGGGGATCGAACTCGGGACCTTACACTTATGAGGCAGGTGCTGGAACCACTGAGCTAAATCCCTGGCCCCTAACATCTTTTAAATTGCCAAATCCAACAGCTTTTTTTGATTCTCATATCATCTCCAAAATAACTGTCCACATTGGTTTGGACTGTATAACCTTCCTGAATCTCCCACAATTCTTAGCACTGCCTCACTATCTTCTCAGTTCCATTTCTCTGACCCCAGTCTCTCACCCCCAACACTGCTCAAACTTTGGTGACTCAGTTACACCTGATGACACAATCGCTATCTCCATCCCCACCTCCCTCCTGAGTTCCATACCTCTCATTCCCTTCCCACAACCAATTCCTTACTGCCACAAAGACTAAAATTCAACAACGAAAAGCAAAGCAACACCTCCTGCCTTGCAAGCGCAAGGACGGGAGTTCGATCCCCGGTACCAAAAAATAAAATAAAATAAAAAATAAAAAATAAATTACAAAAGCAAAGCAAAATCAGAAAATTGTAAGTATCTCTCTAATCAATTCCACGTATTGCATCCAGAGCAATACGTAACCACCCTGACTAACTGGCTTCCTACAGAAAGGAAATAAAGGCAGCACAAAGCTCCTTGCCAAGTCTTTGTATTTCTTAAGGCTCTTCTCTTAACCAATCATTACTTCTTTTGGTACAAAACTAAACCATTATTTTCCCATAAAAACTAGTTCCTCCTGAGCCTAGGATTTAGCTCAGTGACAATGACGCCTGCCTCACAAGTGCAAGGTCCCAAGTTCCATCCCTGGTGCCAAAAACAAACAAAAAAACCCTGTTCCTCCTTTTTATTCCTATTATGTGAAATACTAAAACCTCTGAATCATCTTTTCCCACATCCTTCACTTCCAAGGATCCTCCTAATTTCATCTTTGAAAATATCTTTTAGCTGGGCATGTGGGGCATACCTATATTCCTAGCACTTGGGAGGCAGGATGATTGCCATGAGTTCGAGGCCAGCACGGCCTATATAGTGAGTTTAAGGCCAGACTGAATTACATACCCAGACCCTGTCTTTAAAAAGAAAAAAACAACAACAAAACAACAAAAAAAACCCTTTCAAATCTATCTGTGCATCCCAAAACCAAAATGGATAGATGTGATAAAAGCAAATACAGAGTGCTAACTACAGAACCTAGGTGGTAGATATATGGGTGTTCATTTAAAATTCTTTCAACTTTTCTGTATGTTTGGAGTTTTTATAAGATGTTAGGAAAAAGATCTCTACATTTAGACATTGCTCAGATGCATGTGTTTGTGACCTCTCTTCTGAAATCCTCCAGAAGTCCAACTGAGCTCTCTTCCTGACACAGCCATCCTTCAAAGATGACTCCCATACACCACTGGCCCCTGGCTGCCTCTCACATTCTACCACATTGTTCTAAGATAACAGATGGCAAAGTGATAGTAAGTTGCTTCTAAAATGAGGTTATTAAGAGACTGCAGCTCTGGCCTTGGCCTGCTCTCTTGATGACTTGGGGGGGGGGATGGGATATATATCACCTAGGGGGTCTTGTTAGCTCTGGGACAGGACCTGAAACATGGCATTTCCGACAAGCTCACAGGATGCACATGCTGTTGGGTGAGGGTCCTAACTACAAAGTAAATGTACTGGGTACTTGCACTATATCTTCCCTTTTTTTTGGTTTTGTAGTTCAGACTGGCCTTGAACTCACTATGTAGCCCAAGCTGACCTCAAACTCCTGGTGATTCACCTGCCTCCATCTCCCAAGTGCTGGAATTTTAGGTGCCACCACACCCAGTTTGCAGTATACTTTCTAGATAGCTAACAGGGTAAGAAAAGTTTTACTCTTCAAAGTTTGAAAAAATGGAGGGGCCCAGGGATTTAGCTCAGTAGCACTGTGCCTGCCTTGCAAGCACAAGGTCCTGAGTTCAATCCTCAGTACCAAAAAAAAAAAAAAAAAATGGAGGAAATGATAAATTTTCAATTTTTCCCGTACCACGTTTAAATATGTTAATATAGTCAAATTTTTTTGTGGTTCAGTATAACAACTCATTTATCCATTTCTATAATATAGTGCTTCACAAACAATGTACGTATGAATCACTGGGCATCTTAATAAGTGCAGCCGGAAGTCTGAAAGAAGACAGATTCTGAATTTCTTTTTTGTTTTTTGAGACAGGGTCTTGCTATGTAGTTCAGGCTGGCCTTGAACTCATGATGTAGCCCAGGCTGGCCATCCACAAACTTGAGGTGATCCTCCTGCCTCAGCCTCCAGAGTGCTGGAACTATAGGTATGCAGCACTATGCTGGGGAGATTCTGCATTTCTAATGGACTCACAAGCTTCTGGTCCATGAAGTACATTTTTTGAGCATCAAGATTTTTTAAGTTCTTCGTATTTTTTTTTCGTTTGACAGATTTGATAAACAAAAACATAAAAAAACATACAAACCTGGGCCAGGGATTTAGCTCAGTGGTTTCGCCACCTGCTGCGCAAGCGCAAGGACCCGAGTTCGATCCCCAGTACAAAAAAAAAAAACACATAGAAACCAATAAAGTTAAGACAATGCACATCTTTTGTATTGGTTTTCAATCATTCTATAAGAGATTATCATCCCACACTTTTAAAGTTTCAGAATAATAAACCTCAAGAGTAAAGTGCAAACTCTTAAAATGCCCACTACACGTGTCCAGTTTTATCTCCAACTATCCCAGTCACCCCAGGACCACACCTACTACCCCAACCCTACCCCACAGCTCTCTACACAAGGCTAAATCTTAGCGTTTCCTGTCTAACCTGTTCTTTGCTCTACCCTAGAAGACACATTTTTGTTTTGATAACACAGCAAGCTCAAAAGAAGTCAGCAGTTTAGACGTCCTCACCTATTTCCCTTCAACTGATCTTTAACTTACCGGTCAACCATTTCATCACCCGACCATGGGATTAAAATCTCACAGCCTACTTATTCCAGATTTAAGCACAGAAAATATGGATCTTTCCTCTCACTGGTAATTTTTTCTCATATAATTTTTGAGATGTAAATTAATAAAACCCACCCAATAGAAGTGTACAATTCAGTGATCTTTAGCATATTCATAGCTGTGCAATCATCACCACTAACTTGAGAACATTTCATCACCTCAAAAAAAACCCCATGGGCTGAGTGTGGTGGTGCACACCTATAATCCCAGCACTCAGAATGCTATGGCAGGATGATTACTGTGAGTCTGAGGGTAGCCTGGGCCAAGTAGAGCATTCAAAGCTGGCTGGACTACATTGTAAGACCTGTCTCAAAAAAACAAAAAAAAGCCAGGCGCCTGTAACCCCAGCACTTGGGAGCCTGAGGCAGAAGGACTGCAGCGAGTTTAAGGCCAGCCTGGGATAAGCAGTGAGTGCAAGGCCAGCCTAAACTACATAGCAAGTCCCTGTCTCAAAAAAAGGAAAAAAAAAAAAAAGGCCAGGCATGATGGCACATACCTGTAATCCTAGCACTCAGGAGACTGAGGCAGGAGGATCTCTGCCAGTCCAAGGCCAGCCTGGGCTACACAGTGAGTTCAAGGCTTGCCTGGACTACATGGTGAGACCCTGTCTCAAAAAACAACCCAAAAAAGAGCCAAAATTCCATAAGCTGCTCAACACTTCCAGTCCCCCACCCTGTGGCTCTGCAATTTTACATAAATAGAATCGTGTAACATGCAACCTTTGTGCCTGGCTTCACTCACAGTGCATGATCCAAGGTTCCTTCATATTGTACTGTGTACCAGTACTTCAGTTCTATCTGTGGCCAAATAATAATCTATTGTATGAATATATCACATTTTGTTATTAACCCACTCATCAGTTGATGGGCATTTTGCTTGCTAAATAATAATGGTATGAACATGCATATAAAAGTTTTTATGAGGACGTTTTTGGTTTTCTTGGGTATACACCCAGGAGCGGACATGCCGGATCATATAATACTATGCTTAATATTTTGAGCAACTGTCCAACTATTTTTCAAAGCACTGTACCATTTTACAATCTCACAGGCAATGTATGAGACTTTCACTACTACAGTCTCACCAAATGAGGAAGTTATACTTCCTGAACAAAAAGAGGTGTCCTTCCATACTATAACGACAATTATGCTAAGAATACTGCATTAATAAAAGATACATACTTCTGGCTCGTGTACAGAGAATAAATTATTACAAGTCCAAATATATTGACCAAGTGGGTTAACCTCTCAGCGCCACCTTCTTTATTTGAAAATAAGGTGCCATAATGACATGTACCTTGCAGTTGGTAACTGTTAAATAAAACAATGCACGAAAAGTTGCTTTTACAACAATGACTATGCCATGAGTCAATCCTGGGCAATGCTTTAGGGGCAAAAGCATAAATGCCCTGGTCCCTCCTCCTCATTGAGGATTCTTCCCCGCGGGAGGGGTTGCTGATCGACGACTGGGGCTGCAGCCACTCTGGCCACGCGGGATAAATTGCCACAGCTCCAGCAGAGCCCTGTCACTCCAGCGACATCGCCCCGCACAGAGGTCAACGCAGCTTCCTTTTTCCCCTTTTAATGGTAACACACACACACACACACACACACACACACACACACACACACACACACGCACGCACTGTGGCCGAAACAGAAACGCAGGGGAAAAGAACACAAGCGTGTCTACCCACTCATCTCTTCCACACACACACCACACACCCTCAAAAGGAAAACAAATATGAAATCCGAGCCCCGACAAATCCTAGAGCTACAAACCCTCAATGCCCCTCTCCTCCCACCACCGAAGACCCCTCATTGGATTCTCCAGGACAAACGGTGCAATTCTTACCTGGTGTCTTCCTCCAGCTCGACCCGGCTCCGGCCAGGCGCCCCCAGAGGAATAGTAGCCCTCGCCACCTCCGCCTTCTCCGGGCCAGGTGGTCTCAGGGCCGCCCCCGCGCACCCGCCAGGAAATGGGGGGCTGGGGAGATTCGGGACGAAGAGGAGGGTACATAGGCGGAGGGAGGTGCACCGGCACATCCCCACCCCTCGGCCCATAGTAGCGACCGCAGGACGGGCCATCACTGGGGCCGTAGCCCGAGCGCCTCAGGGCCGACATGGGCTCTGCTGCCCAGAACCGATTCCCGCCCCCTACGGCAGGCCCATTGCGCAGGCGCTGCCGGGCCAGTGCGACTGGACAGCAGTGAAGGGGGTCGGACGACAACAGCCAATCCCAGGCTCTGCTCCGCCCCTCCCGCTGCTGAGCCGGGAGAGTTGACAGCTACACGGGTCTCTAGGGCTTCGGAAGAGGGCAGTGAGAGCGAGGCGCCGTGCTCCTTAAACGGGAAGATACAGTTCCCTACTGTCTATCCAATCTACAGTCATTTTCCCCGCTTATTAGGGTTGGTAGCACTTTGTACCCGGATGCAGGACTGGCCCTCCTCTTCCGGGGGACGGGCATGCGGAACCGGAAGTAGGGGGGAATATGAAAGCGCTTCCGGCAGGCCCGGGTCGCGGCGCGACGGGACAAACTTGCTGATCGAGGTCGGGGTTCCGATTCCAGTCCCGCCAAGGCGGCGACTGCGGTGGGAGGAAGGAGGTGTCTGACGTGCTGGCCCACCTCCGCTATCCCTTGCAGCCTCATCAAAGTTCAAAATGAACTATATGCCCGGCACCGCCAGCCTCATCGAGGACATCGACAGTGAGTAGCTCCTCCTCCCAGCGAAGCCGGGGCAGCCCCTTCTCGGGCGGGCGCCTCTTCTGAGGGAGCTCGTCAAAGGAACTCTGGCCGGCGCTGTGCTCTGCACTGAGTGCCGAGCATCCGCGCTGACAGCCTCCGCCCCTGTTCCGCCCCTTGCTCTCCACGCCAGTCCTCGGGCTGAGGAGCGCACGCTGTGGGATTCATTCTTGTAGCCGAGGCCAGAACTCGAAAATGACCCAGCAGACTTCTCTCGCGTCCACTGTCTCCCGTCTGCGATATTTTGAAGTATCAGTACATACAGGAAGAATTCATCCAAAAAAAAAAAAAAAACCCACGAAAACATTACGACAACAGCAGTTGGATTTAATTAGCGATGAACGTGAGCTTTCTGTTGTGTAACCATTTGCTACTGTCCTTTACTATGAGGGTCATTAGCACTTTCAGGTTATGGTAGTGTGCCAGATGTGGTATTGACTTTTTTAGAAAGACTAAATCACTTCGAACTTTTTTTTTTCTGTTAGAGAATTTCATTTTACTAAGAAGACCCTCACCCGTGTTCCTAGTTACTGTGACTATGCAGGTTAGAGTGAATCTATGGTCATATTCTCATTTTATAGTTATCTGAGATCATTAGTGTAATTTGGACCAAATACTATAATAACAACTACTTTATAAACCTCTGTGTAATCATAAGGAAATAATTGTATTTTAGTGGTTTGAGGACGCCCTTTATACCTCAGAGACCGGAATTATTTGAAGCCCCTACGCAGGGGTCTCACCCCTGGCCAGTCTGGCCTGTTCGGAACCCAGCTGCACAGCTAGAGGTGAGCAGCTAGACCCAACCTTCCAGTCCTTGCCCATTGCTCAAATTAGCGCCTGAGCTCCCCCTCCTGTCAGATCAGCAGTGACTTTACTCTCACAGGACTAGGAGCCTACTGTGAACTGCAAGTGGCAGAGCTTTTGGCTGCATGCTCTTCTGAATCATTCCAAAACCATCCCCATATAATCACCTCAGAAAAAATGTCTTCCAGGAAATCAGTCCCTGGTGCCCAAAAAGTTGGAGATCAGTGCCCTAACTCGTCCAACTGTTCCAAGCTCTCGGACCTGTACCTGTTAGATTTCAGTGCCCCCCTACACACACATACCTTCTCCTGTCTCCTCAGTCTGTCTGTATTTTCACCCCTCATTTGCATAAGAAGTATTTCTCCTTTTGTATTACTCTTCCTGTTGCTTCTGGAAGCTTCTTCCGTCAGTATCATTCTTTTGTATCTTCTGTCTCTCTCTTCCCCCCACCCATCCCTCCTATATGTTACTACTATCCATCTTAAACACTTTCAGATATGTCTCCCCATTGATGTCCCATCCGTTTATTTCTCAGTTTGTCTCTTTTTGACCATATGATATCTACTGACCACCTTTGGTTGCCCCTGCTGTCTAATATTTGCTGTCAACAACTATTGAAGCCACTTTTTTCAGTCCTCAGTCTGAGACCCTCCTCTGAGACCTTACCTCCACAGCATTGCGATAATATCACCAACTGCTTTCTTGCTTTCTCTAACACTGTTGCTGATTTTCTTATTTTGTGACTCTTAATGTTTCCCAGAACAGGTGGTCTGAGTTGCGTGCTTGGTCTGCTGTTTTTTCTAAATTGCTAGGGAGTCTCCTGCATGGACTTGAGGCTTGTAACTCTTGCTTTTCTGCTAGATGAATCTTCATTGTTTTCTGAGTCCCTGTGAAGTCAAACTGAAATTCACCTTTCCCCAGTACTTTCTTTTGGGTTTTTTTTTGAGACAGGGTCTTACTATGTAGTCCAGGTCAGCCTTGAATTCACTACATAGCCCAGGCTGACCTCAAATTCACAGCCCTGCCTCAGCCTCCCAAGTGCTGGGATTACAAGCATATGCCACCACGGCCAGCTTTCCCCTGATACTTTTCTGACTTTAACTCCTGTTTTTTTCCTTCATACCTGCATCTTTCAGCCGCACATATGGATATATAGTCCTTTTCTTCTGCGTAATTTTCAGATTTCCCTTCCCTTCCCTTTTTCATGGCCAATGGTTATTTACTTTTCAAGGTCCAACTCAGATACCTCTCCAGGTGAATACAGTTTCTTTCTGCTCTCATGTAATTAAGGAATTGCCTATGGAACTTAAATACAGCCCAAGGAAGATAAGTGCCTTCAGGGCAGAAATCACTGCCCTGCTGTTCTGTATCTAGAAAATATTCGTGCATGACATAAAAGAAATGAATGACTGAAAATTTTCTAACTTCTCTAATAAGTAACAGGCTTATTCTTGTCATTCAATGCCATCTCACAGTTCCCTGTTCAGAGAAGATTGCCCTTGCCACCCTCTCTTCTGCTATCCTGCTACCTTTTTATTACTCTATTGTACTAGTAGGTAATTTTCTTTCTTTTTTTTTTTTTTTTTTTGGTAGTGGGGATCAAACTCAGGACCTTTCACTTTCGAGGCAGGCACAGTGCCACTGAGCTAAATCCCCGGCCCGGTAATTTTCTTTTTGTTTTCTCCCACAATGAATATAAATTCATAAGGTTGATCCCTTATGAATTTTCAGACCCCAGAACAGAATATAATTCTGAGTAAATATTGAGCTTCTTCTCTAGAAAATTATCATGTTCTCATTTTAAATGTCTGAGGCATTGTTTTTGTTTTGATCCTGGGGACTGAACTCAAGGACTTGACAAATGCTAGGCAAGGGCTCTAACCCTGAGCTATACCTCCAGGAAGTTTTGTTTGTTGATTTGTTTTTGAGAACAGGGTCTTACTAAATTTAAATTGCCCAGGCCCACCTCCAACTTGCAGTCCTCCTGCCTCAGTTGGGATTACAGGTGTGTTTCACCACGCCTAGTGAAATTATTTTAAATTGAAAGAAAACTAATCCTAGGATTAAGATCATAAAGATCATCTAGACTAAATTTGTCTATTTACAGCCTAGAAACCGACATGTCACTGAGAGGGTTGTGTCAAACGTGCAGGTCGGGTCAGCCCAGCTTTCTGGCCTTTTCTAACCCTGCTGCACAGTTCTCCTCACCACTGCTCTCTAGTCCAGTGCCCAGCCACTGTAGTGCTGCTTCCCTTTTCTGGGTGAGCTCTAGCTTAAATGCATTGCCAGAGGAAGTGGTACAGCTTAAACTATTAATTTTATTTTACTGTTACCTTGTAAACTCATTGAAGCAGACAGGATTCATTTGAAATATCTTTTTTCCTCTCCTCAGAAAAACATTTGGTCCTGCTTCGAGATGGAAGGACACTTATAGGCTTTTTAAGAAGCATTGATCAATTTGGTATGTATTAACTATGGACTTCTCTTTTAATTCTCTAGATAGTAAGAGCCACCCACTGCTTTTTTGTTATTGTTATTTCATATTAAAATTTATCTGCAGCTTTCCTACATGTGCCTGGCATAATGGAACTGTTTTGAGTGAGTAAATCATTGTTTTCTACATCGTGATTGGGTGATTCAAAAGCTTGTGTATTTACAGGCACGTATTTTTAAGCTGGTCTTCACTACAGTGTTTTGGACTGTCTTTTTATTTCCCCCATTAGAGGGAGCCAAGTGGTAGAAAAAAACTCAGTGCACTGCAAAGGCTGCTCCTTTGTATTGGCTTGGGTGCTCCTACTCTTCAAAGCACTACCTGCACTGAAGGTAATCCCTCCCTATCCAGTGAAAAGTGAGCAAAAGGCATTTTCTGAGGCTTTTTATTAATGTTAAACTTGATGTTTTACATATAGGGATACAGCAA
Organism: Heterocephalus glaber; assembly: GCF_000247695.1. Next base: position 5,477,175 of record NW_004624780.1, read on the forward strand.
ACTCTGGAGTCTCCATCTTTGCTTTGCAGTCTGCATTTTTCTAAAGTTAAGACATCTGTGTTTCTTTCTGTTTTAAGAACTCAGTTCACATCTACATTGTTAGATACCTGTTAGATCGCTAGTTTTAAGCATGAGAAAAAAACCCAACATAATTGATACACACGAATTATAGAAGATATAAATAGCTGGGACTGGTAGTGTGTACCAGTAGTCCCAGCTACTCAGGAGGCTGAGGCAGGAGAGTCACTTGAGTTGAGGAGTTCAAGGCCAGCCTGGGCAACACAGCTAAACCTCTTCTCAAAAAAAGAAACAAAAAAGATACGACATACATTTCTGATTTACTTCAAATAATACAATTACTAATTGGAAGAAGAAAAATAATTATTCTTAACAGATTAGGGTTCTAAATCTCAAATCTATCAGAGTACTTTAAAGGTAAAGGAGTGAATATTGAGTTTCAGATACCAGGTATGTTTATCTGATAGGTGAGAAAAAGGTCTTTCCTGCATCGTAATCCATGGATACTTAACACTAAGTTAAATGAATCCTGAGTACAGAAACAGAGTTAAATCTCCAGAAAGTCATACACATGCCATGCAATGAAGAAAAGTCGGCTCTTTCAAAACACCAGTTTAATTTCTGTGCTTGTTTAGGCTCAGGTTTTCTAAATTCCTGTTCATACATGAGTTGTTGTAGACATGTTGGTGTAGGCAATTAATCAAGAAAGGAACTTATTTCTGCTATCATTCATGACTTAGTGCAACCTTATCCCAAGTACTATCAATTTGTGGGTTTTTGAAAGATTTCCTAAACGGTGTGTCTTACTCAGTGAAACAGAAGATTATTTGAAATTTCTGTTTTTCCCCAAATGAGAAAGTTTGCAGATTTTGTTTAGCTAAGTCTTTTCTTCTCAAAATGGTATAACTGAATAATTTATGGACCTTTCCTCAATAATAGGAACTAAATATCTTTGTTTCTTCCCTGTGCACTTATAGCTAACTTAGTGCTACATCAGACTGTGGAGCGTATTCATGTGGGGAAAAAATACGGTGATATTCCTCGAGGGATTTTTGTGGTCAGAGGAGAAAATGTGGTCCTACTAGGAGAAATAGTAAGTGAAAACTGTTAAGCTGCTATGGATCTTGCTATTCATGCTAGTTAGGTTTCTTTCTGTCTGTTCAAGAGGAAAAAAAATAATTTCCATATTTTACCCAGCTCCTGACAGTCACCTACAAAGTTAGGAAAGCTACAGTTATCAAAGGGAAGCTACTAAGAATAATTAACTCTGTTCCAGTGCCTTTGGCATTTTAAAGATTTTTATCCTGTTGGCAAAATATTGATTTTACCCAATATAAAAAAATACAAGCTGGGAGATGGGCCTTGTGGCGCATGCCTGTGATCCCAGCATTCAGGAGGCTGAGGCAGGAGGATCGCCATGAGTTTGAGGCCAGCCTGTGCTACATAGTGAATTTAAGACCTGCCCAGAATACACAGACCCTGTCTCAAAAAAACAAAACAATAACAATAACAAAAATTCTTTTACATAAATGTGCTCATTAATACAGGATTTCTGTTATCTCTAGTAGCAGAAAACTGAAGAAGCTTTACATGTGTTGAAGAAGCTTTATGTATGTTATAAAAGTATGGTTTACATACATTGGAATATCTTGCAACTGTTTAAATAAATTGGTTACAGGTAGTTCATGACATAAAGTCAGCTGCATTTGAGAGAAAGACACATTGCATACCCAGTGTATTATTCATATTTTAAAGAGAGCAAGGGGAAGGAGTGGCTAGAGGCAAAGCCCCTCTATGACCTAGCCTGGGAATGGATGTCAGCTTTGCACAGATCCTTGGCTTGCAGCCAGGAGGCAGGGCTCTGTGGCTCTGACCCCTCCTGTAGCATTGTCATTTGGGCCTGTGGTGTGTGCACATGGATACAAACTAGCACCTTGTTTACACTTGTAACCAAGCCCTACTGCTTCTGGTTAATGGGTTTGCCATGAAAATCAACATCAAAATCCCTTCAAAAATAATGGAAATTAAGGGCTGGGGTTGGGGCTGTATTTCAGTGAAGAGTAGCAGTGCAGCATGTTTGAGACCCTGGGTTCCATCCCTAGCACCACAGAGATGAAAGGGAGGCAGAAAGAGAGGAGGACTGGTAACCAGCTGCTCTATTTTTCTTTTCTTTACCCAGAACTTTGGCATTTGCTTTTTTTTTTTTACGTTTTTGATAACATTTCCCAATATCTAGCCACACCTTAATTCAGTTTACAGAAGTCTTTTGAATAGAATAGTTTGATTTGTAGCTATTTTCAATGTCATTTTGTAGTAGTTTAGTTCAGTGTATGTGCTGCCAAAGTGAGTACATGTAGTTTAGTTATTATGAGTAGACAGAACTAGCCCACTTGGGCTAAGAGCTCATGCAAGAAGCTGAGCCAGGCTTAGAGATCCAAAGGTAAATAGAACAAGGATGAAAACTACAATAAAAAGAAATATACCCTAAAATGTACCAATAAAATTCATGAAAAGCTCATTGGCACCTCGCCTGCCTCAAAAGCCCAAGGTTCTGAGTTCAATCCCCAGTACTGGAAAAAAGAAGAAAAAGGAATATAGGATGCCAGTGCATGGTGGTGCAGAGGTACAGTCTCAGCACTCAGGAGGCCAAGTCACAAGGATCTCCACAGGTTGGAGGCCAACCTGGGCTACTAATGAGTTGAGGGTTCAAGCCCAGCCTAAACTACATAGCAAGACCCTGTCTGAAGGGCTGGGGATTTAGCTCAGTGGTTTCGCTGCCTGCTGTGCAAGCACAAGGACCCAAGTTCAATCCCTGGTACCAAAAAAAAAAGCAAAAGACCCTGTCTGAAGAAAACAAAACAGAACGAAAGGAGATAAGGACCTTTACTCCCAAGAAGAAGATGTACTAAGGGCCGGGGATTTAGCTCAGTGGTTCCGGCACCTGCCTCGAAAGCGCAAGGTCCCAAGTTCAATCCCCAGTACCAAAAAAAAAAAAAAAAGATGTACTAAATTAGCTGACATTTCCTCCCTAATCTCCTGGCTGGATTTGGAAAAACTGAGGAATGCAGAATTGACCAATTTCCTTTGAACTCAGTTTCCTGTGAACCAGCTAAATAATTAATTTCCTTTAAACCCCAAAGCCAAGGGAACCTGATGGCTCACACCCTGATACCTCACTCCTATAATCCCAGCACTCAGGAGGCTGAGGCAGGAGGATTGCAGCAAGTCTGAGGCCAGCCTGGGCTACATAGTGAGTTCAAGGCCACCTGTTTAAAACAAACCTCATATATAAGGCCAAAACAAAGAAGGTACATCAGAATTCTTTCCCCTCTCAAGTATCCACCAAGAATTTTTTCTTATTATTATTTCCAATAGACACTCCTAAATTCCTCAAAATTTTGTCCTCAAAATTTATTCTTCAATTTTGGGAGACAACTCAGATTTATACAAAATGAACTTTCAATTTGAGGCCTGGAGGAGATAACCTGGTGAAGGTCGGGTTGGTGCAGAAACCCTATATTGGAAACAAATCAGCTAGAAGTGACTGGCACACTAGTCACTACTGTGTCAGCACTGTCCAAGTGCTGCAGGGACAAGCCTAAAATGCTGTTTTCTCATTTAGAAAATATATTTTACTTGGTACATTTGGTTCAGTTTATCATTTTTAACATTTGTTTAAGCAGCAGAAATTGCCATTTTATATAAAGGTTGAAGTAAAGCACCTGGTACCCCAAGGACGGCAGGGTACTCTGCCTCTGTGTTAGAGGAGCTCCCCAACCTGTGGGTGCTGGGAATTTGGGGGGTTTTGATTGCTTTTCTGTGTTCAGTTTCTAGAGAGAACACACTCCTTTGCTGTCAAGGGAAAGACTTCAGCATTTACACGTATGTGTATCAGCTTTGTAGTGGTGAATAGTTACCTTGCTCGAAGGGCTGTCCGTGCTGGGCATGTATGTCTGTGCCAAGAGGAAGGGAAGAAAACCTATTTTTTCTTGTGCCGCCGATTTAGCTGAGTGGCACTATGCTTGCCTCAAAAGTGCAAGGTCCTGAGTTCGATCCCCGGTACTGAAAAAAAAATAAAAACCTGTTTGTTCTTAAAGATTCATTATTTCCTGGAGGTTCCTTATGTGGAATTTTTTTGTTGTTAATGTGTTTGGATAGCGGTTTTACAGTAGTACCACTGGAGAAACAGGTCAGGAATGCTTACGCAGTTATGTGGGTCAGAAGTCAGCATGAAGAAACTATGTACTGACGCCAAGGAAACTCGCCAGGAGTGGTTCACATTTCCTAAACATTGCCTGGCCTGACAGGCCCCTGGATTCCACCTCAAGGATGTGATGCATGCGGCCTGAAGTAATAAACCCAAGGTCTCGGGGCATCGTGCATAGCTCAGCGGGTGACACATTACAAGGCCCCAAGACAGTGAGTACACTAAGAAGAGGACACTGTCTTTCCCCCAGCCGATAGCCCCAGGGTGGGGAGGTTTAAGTGATGGTATAATTTTGCTGACTGCTGTTAACTTTTGACCGAGGTCAAGGGTGGCCTAAGTCATTTGTGTGACTCCTTATAGTGCCTGGTGAGAGGGCCCCTGGTAAGGCCTGTAAACCTTGGCAGCATGTTACAGTTAGTGTCCAGGCTGAAACATCTGCAGAGTTTGTGGATGTGTCAGTGCTGACCCACACCTCCATAAAGTCACAAAGGAAGGTAAGAAACAGGAGTACTTTGTCTGGATAGGCTGTCCATGGTACAAAAGAGTAGAAAACACAGAATGATACTGTAATTTTATCTGTTTGTGTTTTGAAACAGGGTCTCACTATGTAGCTCAGGCTGGCCTCATACTTGCGATGAGATCCTCCTGTCTCAGTCTCCTGAGAGCGGGGATTATAGGCATGCACCACCATGCCCAGATTGATGGTTTTCTTTTATTTTGTTTTTTGTTTTTTGAGGCAGGGTCTTGCTTTGTAGTTCAGGCTGGCCCTGAACTCACTATGTAGCCCAGGCTAGCCTTGAACTCAAGGTGATCCTCCTGCCTCTGCCTCCTGAGTGCTGGGATTACAGGCATGCTGCACCACATCCAGCCTGATGAAGTTTTCTGTAGATTTGTTTCCATAAAAGGGAGAAGAATCTTGTTATAATTTAGGTGCTCATAATTAGTCCAATAGAGAAACAGTTTATTGCCATTAGAAATGGGTTGAATCCATGTTCTCTACCTCCTTACTGAGCATCACCTCTCAGAAATTAAAGTGACTGCCAGGGATTTAGCTCAGTGGTCCTGCCGCCGCCACCTGCCTTGCAAGCACACAGTCCCAAGTTTGATCCCCAGTACCAAAAGAAATTAAGCTGACTTTCAAAATATAAAAACTTACCAGTAATTTTCTTGGATTTTGTACTATTAGGAAGATAGCTCCCTGTAAGCAGCCCTAATAATTTTATTTTAAAGAAAAATTGGGCCAGGGATTTAGCACAGTGCCACTGAGCCTGCCTCAGAAGTGCAAGGTCCTGAGTTTGATCTCCAGTACTGGGAAAAAAAAAGAAAAGTTAATCCTTGACTAAAGTCACTCCTAATTACTGCAGTATTTTGGCTAAGCCAAAGGTTTTACTGATGTGCACACTGATGCTGGTCCCAGTGACCATATTTGGAGCACGTGTTCTGTCATGGTGTTGCTGGCCATGCCTTTGAAAATGTGCTTGTCTCTGGGCAGGGTATTTCCCAGCTCTGATGCAGGACCCCATGTGCCTTTGGATCTGTAAGATTTGCTTTTCTTGGGCTTCAGGTGAAGGGTTTCAGAGCTGCCTGTTTTGCAGGACTTGGAGAAGGAGAGCGACACGCCCCTCCAGCAAGTGTCCATTGAGGAGATCCTGGAAGAGCAGAGGGTGGAGCAGCAGACCAAGCTGGAAGCAGAGAAGCTGAAAGTCCAGGCCTTGAAGGATCGGGGTCTTTCCATTCCTCGAGCAGATACTCTTGATGAGTATTAGGGCTTGGAGAGTTAGGGCTGTCTCTGAAAGAAGATGACATCCTGGTCACTTCCACATTTGGCCAGAAAATTAGTTTGGTCATTTTTATTTTTTTTATTTATTCTTTTTTTTGGTACCGGGGATCAAACTCGAGTCCTTGCGCTTGCAAGGCAGGCGGCAGAACCACTGAGCTAAATCCCCGACCCGGTCATTTTTATTTTTAATTCTTTCACATATGCAACATGAAGATATCATATGGAATTCTGTTTTGTGGTTTGAAATAGCAAAAACATTGTTCAAAGGAAAAAAAAAGTGGCATGGACTCCATGCTCACTGTGGAGCCAGCACCTGCGTCTTTGTATTGTTTTTCTTATTCCCAATTAGAAGTTACAAAGGACATTCTTCATTTTCTTGTAAATAAAATATGAACCTCAAAACTATCATGTTATTTCCCAAGTTGGAGTTGCCGTCAGTGACCAGACAGAAGTGCTTGTCCACCCCCAGGGGTCGCAGTTCCAAGTAGCCAGTTATTTCTGGAGGAGTATTTTCACCCCACTTAATTTGGGGGTCCTTCTCCCCTTTCATGTTTGTATGTCAAACCATCAGTCTTCAGAAGGGAGCTTTCAATTAGGTTTCCCACAGCTAATAACAACAGACACCTCATGGTTGAGAAACAGCATCATACCTGCCTCATTCCCAGCTATTCCAAGTTCCTGTGAAACTTAACAGTTTCCTGAAGTGGCTTATTCTCTGATCCTTATACTGATTTGGTTGTTTCCTAGCCCTTGCATTGGTTTTTTTTTTTTTTTTGAGACAGCATCTCGCTATGTTCAAGCTGGCCATGAACTCATTACGTAGTCCAGGCTGGCCTTAAACTTGTGGCAGTTCTCTTGCCTCAGCCTCCTTCAAGTGCTGGAACTACAGCGTGTGCCACCTCACCTGGCCTGTATTGGGTCTTGAGCCTCTTGTGCTGTGGTTTTTTTAAAAAAGTGTTTTAGAGACAGCCCAGAATGATACTACTTTGTTGGTATGGAGTAACAACTGTATGGTAAGTATATCAGGCTACTTTTTTTTTTTCAAGACTGCTTTTTAAAGCAGTGCAGTTTAGCCAGGCAACAGTGGTGCATACCTGTAATCCAGCTGCTTGGGAGACTGAAGCAGAAAGATGGAAAGTTCAAGGCCAGCCTGGGGAAACCAGTAAGACCCTGTCTCAAAAAGTAAAAGAAGATCTGGGATGTAGCACGGTGGTAGAGCTCCCCTAGGTTTGATCTCCAGTACCAGCAAAAGATAGATGATCATCTGATTGATAGAGGAGGGGAGAGAGAGCAAGAGAAGACAGTTTAGTAGTGCACTGAACAAGGAGTAAGGTGACTCCTCAGTTGGTTCCTGGCACATTGCTCTCTGGTCCTCAGTGATTTTTTTATTTCAGTAATTTTTTTATTCTCAATAACTTTTGGGAAGAGGGTGGTATTGAGACAGGGTCTCATTACCCTCTCCCTGAAATAAGACCCAGCTGGAAAAAAGCCTTGAAAACTAGAGATCAAAAATGCCAGCCCCAGAGCCAGGCATGGTGGCCAATGCCTGTTATCCCAGCCATCAGGAAGCTGAGGCAGGAGGATCGCTGCCAGTTCAAGGCCACCCTGAACTAAATAGACTATGTCAAAAAATGACAGCCCCGATCAGGCTATCCTTGCCTTACCCCCGCCATCATCATTCTTGCTTGTTGGCTGCTCTATAAGCAGGTAAGGCAAAGAAAAGGTGATCAGGGCTGGCACTTTTTAAAATTAAGTTTATTGGTACATTTTTAGGTATACAATATGACATCATTGGGAATTTATACTTTTACATGATATATCTTGGTGGCTTTTTTTTTTTTTTTT
>NW_004624780.1:5487595-5572629 GCF_000247695.1 Heterocephalus glaber
TCTCTCTCCTTTTTTTTTTTTTGGTACCGGGGATCCAACTCGGGTCCTTGCGCTTGCTTGCGCAGGCTGCGAAACCACTGAGCTAAATCCCTGCCCCGTCCCGCCCCAGTCTCTTGATCCACTTCCCATCTGAAAAAGCTCTTATCTCCCTACTTTCTATTATCTATCTTTTATTTTGCTCTTTATACTTTGGGTTTCTCATGAAAGAGAAACCATGTGATATTTAAGCGTATGTGTCTGATTTATTTCGCGTAACATTATGGTCCCATGGTAATTTTTATAGCTTTCCTTTCAACCCCTGAAACCTCTGCACTGGATGAGGATGAATTTGCCTTTCTCTGTGCTTAGAATATGCTTCCCCAGATAACTGCATGGATCTTTTACTCACTGCAGATCTCTGCTCCAATTTCACCTTTGGATCACCTCTTTAAAATAGCACCTGGGGAGGGCGGGGATTTAGCTCAGTGGTTTCACCACCTGCTGCGCAAGCGCAAGGACCCGAGCTTGATCCCGGGTACCAGAAAAAAAAAATTAGCACCTGGGGCTGGTGGTGTGGATCAGGGGTACAGTGCTTGCCTGGTATGCATAAGGCCCTGGTTCCACCCAACACCTGCCCCATCTATTTCCTTTCCAGCTTTATTTTTTACCATGGCTACCATCACCGTCCCACTTAAATTTCACTGGTTTACTGCCTGTTCCCCTCTCATCTAAAACATAAACCTCTAGGTATGTGTCTTGGTCTTGCATCCTCAACATCTGAAGCAGTACTGGCAAATCTGTGGCACACATGCCAAGTGGGCATGCAGAGCCCTCTCTGCTGGCACTCAAGCCAAGCCTCCACAGCATCGTCCCAGCAGCTAAGCAACGGATTTCAGCACACGTAGTGTTGGCACTTTACAATAAGTAGGTGGGTTTTGGGTTCCAGTCTGGGCACTTGGTCTCTAGAAGGTTCCCCATCACTGATCTTTAAACTGTGTGTGGTGATACACACCTATAGTCCAAGCGATCTGTAGAGAAGTTGAGGCAGGAAGATTGCTTGAGCCTAGGAGTTTAAGACTAATTTAACTAACACTCAAACTTTGTATAAAAATAATTTGTGTGTGTATGCATATGCATGTGTGTATTATTGGAGATTGAATCCAAGGCATTTACACTAAACTAAATCCTACTCCCTTTTGTATTTTGAGGAGGATCTCAATAATTACCCAGGCTAGGCTAGAACTTGTGATCCTCCTGCCTCAGCTTCTCAGAGTGGTGGGATTACAGGCCCAAATAATGCCGGCAGGGTAAAAATTTCTATTCCTAGTTTATCACTGAAGGAACTAGAAAGCCAACCCACCAACCCTAGGAAATGCGGCACATCTGTGCTCTGGACCAGATCCCCAGCTCTGCCAGGGCCCCTGGAACAGAGTAAACCAGGTGTCCTCTCTGCCATCTCTGCTCACCACCCTGCCTCTCTTCTTCCCCTCTCAGCCCACAGTTCTCTTTCTCTAGCCATTCTCATTCCTCTGGGACCCCTAATTCCATCTGCATATAAGTGGTTGTTGCCACATAGACTCGGGAAAATGGCCTCAAGCAGTCTTCCTGTGGGACTTGGGATGAAGGGAAATGTCCAGGCCCTGGTCACCGGTCATCAGGCTGAGTACAAGGGGCTGGGCTCAACCCTGGGCCCATCTCCAAGCCAGGCCCCCAGGTGTCCTGGGAAACCACACCCAGGGTTTTTTGTTTCTGCTTTTTATTTTTTTTCAGCCTTTTTTTATTTTTTATTTCAGCCTGGACTGCATAGTCAATAGTTCAAAAAGCCAGGCTGAACTCACACTGCAAAGGGAGACCCTGTCTCAAAAAAAAAAAAAAAAAAAAAGACCAAACACTTTATAACTATGTTCCTATCAAAATTCCTAGGCAAGGAAATCTAAAGTCTGGCTTACCTGCTTGAAAAATCATGCTAGGGCTTATTTTCTAATTAGGTCTTTTTTACTTTTGCAGAGGTTCACAGATAGTAAGAGTTTGCCTTAAGTCTCAGAAAAGACTAGACTTGGGCTTTTTTAAAATGCTAGAACTGTTGAGACTTTGGGGAGGGGATTACGGCATTTCTGGTTGTATGCAGGAGAGTTGTATTTGGTCCACATTATAAACTTGCATTTGTTTTTTTTGGAGATAAAATGTCATTCAAGATGCATTTTGGAGTAAAGTTGTAGATTGTGACCATTAATTCTGATATGTCAGCTTCATTGGATTAAAAAATATGCAGCAGATTAGTCAAGCATGCCCTGAATGTATCCAGGAAGACCATGAAAGTGTGACCTCGCTATTATATATGGTTCCTCATCCATTCTCTCAGTGCCATTCCCCTGCTCTGCTTCCCGGCCACCATGGACTAAGTAGCTTTCTTCCACTATGTCCTTCCACCATGCTGTTTCTGCCTTGGAGCCAGCAGACTTTGGACTAAACCAACTAAAAACTGCAAGCTAAATAAATCTCTCCCCATTTAAATTTCCATCCCAGTGATGGGAAAGCTGACAATTCACTATCTCAACATGAAAACAACAATAACAACAAAAACAAAACATAAAAGAGTACTAGAGATATAGCTTAGTGCAAAGGCCCTGTGTTCAATCTCCAACATGGCAAAAGGAAAAAACATATCCCTGTGTTGCAGGTAAGAAATTGAGGTCTGGCATGGTGGCTCCTGCCTGTAATCTCAGCACTCTGGAGGCTGAGGCAGGATGAGTGCAATGAGTTCAAGGCCAGTCTGGGCTGCGTAGTGAGTTCAAGGCCAACCTGAACTACATACCAAGACCCTATCTTTAAAAAAAAAAAAAAAAAAGTACAGCACGCTGCCTGGCTCAAAAGCACAGGGTCCCGGGTTCAATCCTCAGTACCCCACCCCACCCCAAAAAATACAGCTGGGCATGGTGGTGCACACCTGTAGTCCCAGAGGAGGCTGAGGCAGGAGGATTGCCATGAGGTTCGAGGCCAGCCTGGGCTACGTAGTGAGTTCATGGCCAGCCTAAATTACAGTGTAAGACCTTGCCTCAAGAAAAAAAAAAATACACATGACAATCACGTAAACAGTGGGACCAACTTTGGTCTAAACATAAAACCTGCACTTTCTGAACACAACCAGGTCAGTAACCCAAGAAGTAGGCACTATTGCTCCCCAGCCTCTGCCCCGCTGCCCCTCCCACCATGTCCTCTGCCTCTCTCTCCCACTACACCCTACAAACACTCCTCTACACGCACAGCCATCCTGAACAACAGAAGTGCTTCAGGACAGCCAGCTCTCAAGCCTCAATTCTCCATGGAGTCACCCATGTTCTCTACCCAGCATACCCTCACCACACCCTCTGTCCAAAGCTTCCCAGAGAAGCACCCCTTCCTCCTTCCAATTGTGCTCCTCTCCCCTGGAATCAGCATTCCAGTCTCTGTACTTCCAAATGGCTCATCTGCTCTCCACTGTCCGTGCTAGGTCATATGGCCCCATCCCTAGGGTCATAACTGTGGAGTTACATAGAAGATATTCAATGTGGGATCATTGCTTAAATGAAGAATCCCTTTCCTTCCTCCCCTGACCATGGGCCCGTGGTTCCCAGCCCTGCACACTGGCTAAGGCAGGTGGTCTCTGGCTGTCCTGCTGACCTGCTATGTTCATCCCATTTCCTTCCCTGGGGCCTCCTCCCTTATCAGAAACCAGAGCTGAACAGGGATGATTTCCAGAAGCAGAGGAAATGCCCTGATATCTCTGTCACCTTCGTGCTCAGAGGGACAGCAAGAGTTAACTAGTCATTCAGCCTGGAGATCTGGCACTGGAGGAGGTCACCCGCCTGCCCACTTGGAGTCAATGGCAGCCTCTGACATCAGCAGCAGCCATATGCCTCAGTGCTCCGGCTGCCTGCACCACCTCCCCCTCCTAGGGGCCCTCACTCCCCACAGGATGCCAGCAGCACAGCCTTGAGCATTATCTGCGAGGCCTGTCCCATAATAACCACTGCCCTTCCCAGCGCCTCCCCTGGAAAGACACATGTGCACAAGGCTGCACGTGTGCTGGGAACCTGCTGCACAAGACCAAACGCAGGCACTTGTCTTTCTGGAGTCTTCTAGGGCTGGGACAGGGCTTATGGCCAGGTTCCTAAATCAAAAGACAAGCTGGTGCCGTTTCCCTAATTGGTCGCTCAATGGAGAAGGAGGGAGTCCAGTCTGTGTCCCCCTGCAGCTGAGTGCTGAGTTGAAGCTGGGTTTGAGAGCTGAATTGGACATGGCATTCACCTAACACGTGCAAATCAGGATTTAGGGGTAGCACCTGCTGTGGTGCTGGGAGGAAGAGTACCTCTCAAAGGCACAAGCCACTCTGCCAGGTTGGGGTGGTCACAGGAAGCTTTGCAGAGGAGGCAGCTGGAGGGAGCCTTGAGGACTGGCCAGTGCATCCAGCAGCTGCTGCTCACAGAACCCCTACTGCTTTACCAGGGGTGAAATGGGGCTGTGGGACTCACCTGGCCTGTAGGGCTCCAACACAGCCTGGTTCTGCCAGACCCTGCCCTTTCATGCCATCTCCAGCTAGGGAGACAGCAAGAGTGCATTCACTGTGGTCCTGGCCTCCCCCACCTCCCAGCAGCAGTGAAGGACACAGGCTGCTCTCGCACAGGAGGCAAGGCCTGGGCCAGGGGCAGAGCTAGAGTGAGTCTTTCCACTCTAAGAATTCTTGACAGGTGAATCTGGCTTTACATCAGCCTCAAGGCCACCAGAGCATATTGGCAATGAAAAGGATTAACACTCTTTTTAAAAAAATTTTTTTTTTCTTTTGGTACCGGAGATCAAAGGATTAACACTCTTAACAAAGGAACTCTAGATAAAGGCATTTGATCTCCATAGGCAATCTAAAACAGCAACAAACCTGATGTGAAAAGTCCAGAGTCCAGATTCACCTTCTCTAAAAGATATGTATAGACCTGTGTATCTCCTTTTCTAAAGCTAATGGCCGGAAGTATTGGTGTTGTCAAAGTTACAGCTGTAAACATATAACTTTGAACTCAGTGCATGTGCTTCTGGGCAATCTGTAAGGTGCTAAATGATCCAGGAAAAGACATTCTTTAGACAATCACATGTATTGAGTAGACCCTTCTTCCATATCCTCAAACACATAAAATCTTTCACCCTGTGTGATTCCCTCTTGAAACTTGCCTGCAGTCCTCCTTGACAGCGTACAGCGATCTGAATAAAATCTTGTCTTCTCTACGTGCCTGTCTTTTTCTGCCCATCTCCCAGCCCTCTGTATGCTGTCTCTCATGGCATAGTTTGTAGGTGTGGAGGGGATCCGTCCCTGTGCTTGGGTGATGGTGCCTGGGACTCACAGAGGAATTCAAGGCTTTGTGAGTACTTGTTGAGTACCGCAGGGTCCCCACACCGTGAAGACTGGGGTGAACACCCCAGCACTCTGTCATTTCCACATGTCAAGCCCTGTAGCACAGCTTGCCCAGCATCTGGTACCCCAGAAAGCTTGAAGTAGGCTCCTTTGAAATCATCCTTTACTCCTCAGACGAAGGACCCAGTCATTGTCTTGACTGACTCCATTTGGCTCCTCTGGCTTGTTCTTTCTCAAAGTCCTTCTCAGCTTATCTCAAATTCCAGAAACAGCAAGCCCTGCAGGCTTACACACCTGAGGATGCCTCCACCCTAAACCAAATGCAACCTTCTCATAACTGAAGCCAAATTGCTCCTCCAGCAGCAAGGATTTCTGCCTACCAGGACAGCACAGAACCAGATGTGAGACAATGATCAACCAGGCCTGAGGTGATGATCAACTAGACTATAGCTTGATCACCACTGCTAGACTATGGCCCCACTTCTGTCCTTCCATTGTTGTAATCCTAAAGCCATTGTCAGTCCCCCAAAGACAGGGCCGAGGATGCTGGTCCCTGTTCCTTCCCAGTGTGGCCATACGGAAGAAATTCCTTTCTTGTTCCACAACCACTCATCTCTGATTGGACTCTTAAAGAAGCATGGGGAAGAACCTCATCTGTCAGGACCCCTAAGACAGCCTCTGGCCTAGGACTCCAGAAATAGGTGCAGAGTGTGGCCCCAGCCAAGGTGACTGCTTTGGAAGCTTAGGGGCTGAACTCTGTCATGCCCCAGGGTTATCCTTGCTCCAGCACAAACCCCTGGAGAGAGAAGGCACTCAGAGTGGGGCTTTGATAAAGGTGTTTTCTAACACTGGATGAGCAAACAAATGAAGAGTTGAGCATACAAGGTGTCCACAGGCCCACACGAAGAACCATGTGCAGATGGACTGAAGGCCAGAGGATTTGTGTAGTTGTCCCACCCCTGTTGCTGATCAGTTGTCTGACCATGAACATGTCATTTCTACCTCTGGACGTCAAGCTTCTCATCTACTGAGGTCAGGGCCGACAGAACAGCCCCCAGCAGCCTCATCTCCCTCTGCACCCTCCCCACTCACGTTCCTGGACCAGCACTCCCCCAAGTGCAATGGACAGGTCACAGGATGCCTGCACCACACCCATCTATGCGTTCTCTCCTGAATGCAGGCTTCAAGCATCAATTCTAGGCCTGTGAGTTGAGCTTGAGGACAAGGCTTGAAATCTATACTTTCAACTTCTGAGAGGCATAATATGTCCTCTTCCAAGTGGCTCCATCTTGGCTGCCACTGTTTTTCCTCTTCATCCGATGAATCAGCACCAACCTCCCCACTCCCTTCTGCAAACCCCACTCCCCCACCCCCAGTGGCCAGAGAAGCAGCATGAGGCAATCCTCTATCCTTGACCCTTTCCTCTGCACAGTGAATGATGGCTTCTTTATCTCCCAGTGATGATGCAAAGCCTTCAGCCAGGGGCATTTAAGGAGCAGAGCACATGGTGCAGGCCACAGCTTCAGGTCACAGGTGGACCTTGAGAGGTTCAAGAAACCACCCCGGGAGGCCAGCAGCAGCAGCAGCAGCAGCGCTACCACATCTGCCAGGGCACAATGCTCCTTGCAACGTTCAAACTCTGTGCTGGGAGCTCCTACAGACATGTGCGAAACATGAAAGGTGAGTCTCGGGGCAGGAGGCAGTCAGGTCCTGACCATGAGTTCCCAGGAAGCATGGGGCAGTGGGCAAAGCCCTGGCCGGGGCTCCCAGGCTCTGATCCCAGCTGTGCCTTCCTGTGGGGTAAGTCTCTTTCCCTGAGGACCTCAGTTTCCCCATTGGGAGAATTGGGGTGGATACAAGATGCCCATGTCTCTCCCAAACTGTCCTTTCTGGCCTCCTTTCCAGGGCTCCAATTGTTCTTAAACTATTCCAGACTGCCTCCTTCAGGGCTAGACAAGACTCAATCCAACGGTGCCCGGAAAGTCCAGCCCAGTGGTAGAGGGAGAAGTCAGTCTTGACTCCAGCAACCCTGAGACCCAGGCAGGAAAAGGGGAGCAAGGAGCCAGGGAGCGGGACCAGGAAGAGCAAGGTGAAGAGCAAGTGGGTGGGGCAGAGGTCACAGTGCACAGCCAGGCTGAGGTAGAAGGCAGTTTCTGTGGGCCACTTTTCAAGAGCTCACTGGGATGAAAGGCCATTTGAGTTAATCCCTCTTTGACACTGAAGGGGGCAAAAGCCAAGCTGGAGGAGTCCTCTTCCAGTAACACTGGCTGAATGAGCTTGGAAGCCTCGCTTAGATCTGCAGCCAGCAATGGGGCTGTCCTGGCTACTTCACCCACAGGAACTACCTAGCTCAGTCTAATGGCACCCTGGGCATCTGCTCAGGCACAGGACCTTCCCCACTGACAAGTTCCCTGGTCGCAGGGGACAGATTTCTTGTCTTCTTCAGTAGGATTTTACTGGTTGAACAGAATTTCTACAGCAGGCCCTGGTTGGCCTTTCTAGCAGGGCCAGATCTGGCCACCCCAGATGGAAGCAGATTTCTGGGCTCCAGAAGTGGCCTGTGTAGGGTGATGTGTACTGAACTGGCTGTTGGGACACTGCCCTCCCAGGAATCTGTGTTCCTAGGCAGGAACAGTCCCTCTCTAAGCCATTTTCTAGCTCCTTGGAAACAGTCTTCCTTCCTCCCTGCAGGGCTGAGGCACCAGGCTGTGCTGGCCATCAGCCAGGAGCTGACCCGGAGAGCGCTGAGGGAGCCGGCCCCCAGTGTGTGGGCTAACCAGGTCCGGCGTCGGAGCTCACTGCTTGGTACGTCCTGTGGTTTCTGGGCTTCTGCCAGGGGAGGCTCTCAGGATACCAGTAGGTGCATGAGGCTCTGACAGCCTCGACCCTTCCCCACCTGTTCTGACACTGTGTTCTCACCCTCGAGCTCCTCAAGGCCAAGTCCCATGTCTACCTGGACCCACAGGCAGGATCCTGTGGTACCGGTCTCGGCTCTTCTGAGGGAGGAGCACATTGAGATCTGAAGCATGGTAGCTGGTGTGGGATCAGGACAGGGAAGAACGCTGTCTCTCCTTGGCTGGGTGTCCAGGTTCTCGGCTGGAGGAGTCACTCTACAGTGACCAGGAGCTGGCCTACATCCAGCAGGGAGAGGAGGCCATGCAGAAGGCCCTGGGCATCCTCAGTGACCAGGAGGGCTGGAAAAAGGAGAGCCAGCAGGTAAGGATGGGGTGAGAAACCTGCAGCTTGCCACTGTCACAGTGCATCCTCAGCGCTCCCAGGGGGCTGGCCTCCTGCAGTAAGAAGCATGGGGTTTTGACTTCCCAAGAATACATTCTCTCAGGTAACTCTTCTCCCTGGGAGAGTCTTGTTGGAGAAACTCTGTTCTTGTATCTTTAGCTACTCTCAGAACAGTGTATACCCATTAAGCAGAAAACCTGAAATGGGCTCCATGTGCATTAGAGTATCAAACCCGAGCTCCAAAGTGCATTGTGCTCAGCCACCCTGAACAGGGGGGTGGGAGAGGGCCCAAAGCTGTCTGGGGCACTCACTGGGGAACAGTAACAAGGCCTGTCCCAAAAGCCAGGGGCTCTTATCGGAGACTTGTGGTGGCTTTATCTTCAGCAACAGCTTACATGCTGTCCTATTCCAAAGTTCTAGCAAAACCTCTCCTCAAGTTTTCTGACTAATGGAAATAACAGAGTAAGTTTGGGAGTTTTAGAAACCTGGGACCTAGGCCGAGCACTGCTCTTTGCTAAGGGCTCAGTGAACTTTTCTGGCCTGAAGTCCTTCTGGTATGAGGTATTTAACTGCTGGAAAAACAAACAATCAAACAACAAAAAAACTCCCACAAACTCCTAAAGATTCCACTCCAAATTCTGCTTATACGATATAATTAGCTGATTATAAACCAGGCTTTTCCCACTCCCAGGATCTTTGAGCTCTTGCAGTCACATACTGGTTTTTTCAACTGGACCTATCTCCGTCATCATCTGCCACCAAGAAGGGTCTGGGGTTCGTGGGTTCCTCTTCAAGTCTTCAGTAGATGTCCACACCTGTGGCAGGAAAGATCATCACTACTCTGTCATAACAAGACAGGTTGAGATGTCTTCATGCTCAGCTTGGATTTCCTTTTACTGGACCCCTCTCAACCTTGCCTAGCACTGGCTTGAGACCTAGGCTTGGAATATTTTCCTCTAGCCATTACTCTAGGGGTCTTTTTTCTCCCTGGCAGGCAAATGGGGACAAAGTGCTGAGTAAGGTAGTTCCAGATGTGGGCAAGGTGTTCCGGCTGGAGGTGGTGGTGGAACAGCCCATGAACAGGCTCTACGAAGAGCTTGTGGATCGGATGGAGACAATGGGAGAGTGGAACCCAAACATCAAGGAGCTCAAGGTGAGGAAAGCCCACGTGTGAGTGGTAGGTGCCCAGCAGAGTCCAGTGTGAAAGGCAGGCCAACAAAGGACCCAAGCTGTGGATGGTCCTTAGCCCCAGCACTGGCTGAGGAGTGATCTGGTTCCCCTGTGGCCTGGCAGGTCCTGCAGAAGATTGGAAAAGACACTGTCATCACCCATGAGTTGGCTGCAGAAGCAGCAGGAAATCTTGTGGGCCCCCGAGACTTTGTGAGTGTGCGCTGTGCCAAGCGCCGAGGATCCACCTGCGTGCTGGCAGGCATGGCTACACACTTCAGGGACATGCCTGAGCAGAAAGGAGTCATCAGGTAAGATGGCAGCAGGCTTGGAGACCCCTTCTCTGAACAGGCCATGGTATGCATCCAAGTATATCATGGGTCAGAGTCCCCAGCTCCAAAAAATGAATTCTTGGCCCATCCCCAGATTTCTTCTACAAAAGATTCTCCTTTTCTGGCTTGGTGTGATGGTGCATACCTGTAGTCCCAGCACTCCTGATACTGAGGCAGGAGGATCTGTTCCTGACTCCCTGCCACCTAGCAACCAAAGGGCCCAACAGCAGGGTTCAGGTTCCACTGTAGCTACACCATTTATTCTGAAGAGCTGGTAACCATCCCAACCATCAGGTATCACCACTGGCAAAGGGGACTGCCCATGAGGTTTGGATAAAGGACAAGGTACTCCAGAAATGTGTCTGGAGTAACTGCTGGAGTCAGCATCAAAGGGAACTCTGATTTGTGTTCCTGACTTGCCTTCTACTTCTCCACCAGAGCCGAGCAGCGCCCCACCTGCATGGTGCTTCATCCTCTGGCTGGGAGCCCCACCAAGACCAAACTCACCTGGCTGCTAAGTATTGACCTCAAGGTGAGGCACGGTGGATGGCAATGAGAAAAGCAGGCCTGTCCTCCTCACACACACCACAGTCACAGGCTGCGGGGTGGAGAAGTGATGATGGCAGGATGCTATCCCACCACCTCCAAAGCCTAGAGTGGCTCCCTTAGCACTCATACCAAATTTCTAGTCTATGCTATCATTTCAGAAAAAAGGAAGTTTAGGAGCCAGGTCCACATCTTAATCCCAGCTTTGGGAGGCTAAGGTAGAAGGATTGTGAGTTGTATCATTAGCTACATAGCAAGACCCTGTCTCAAAAAAAAAAAAAAAAAAAAGTAGCTGGGTTTGGTGGCACAAACTTGTAACATTAGCACTCAGGAGGCCAAGACAGGAAGATTGGAGTGAGTTTGAGGCCAGCTTGGGCTACATGGTGAGTTCAAGGACAGTTTGAATTATAGAGCAAGACCCAGTCTCAAAAAAAAGGTAACTTAGGGCCTGAAATCTTAGTGTGAGAAAGGTGATGTAAACATAGATTGTTCAGGGTCACACGGCTGTGAACACAGGACTGGATTTTGTCTTAAGAGCAAATCTGGTGTCCCAGGCAGGCCGTGTCTGTGACAGGGTAGAGATGTCCAGAGCAGAGCGGCACCAGTGATGGACACCTTCTCCTGTCTGCACTGCAGGGGTGGCTGCCAAAGAGCATCATCAACCAGGTCTTGTCACAGACCCAGATGGAATTTGCCAACCACCTGCGCAAGCACCTGGAGTCCAGCCCCGCCTCAGAAGCCCGCTGTTAAACACCAGCCTGCTGTTCCCTGAGCCTCTTGAACTGACCTGCATGTGCATCAGGGCCGTCCACCCCGCACCCCCACCCTGCCCTGGAAGCCTGCAAGTCTAAGATCTTCATCCGGAGACAGGGAGGGAGGGGTGGGAAGTTTAGGGTGTGAGGATAGGGCCGGGACTATTAACAGCCTCAGCACCAAGGAAACAGCAAGCAGGCTCTCAAAGAGAAGACCTCTACCTTCACCCACTGAGTAGCTCTGAATGTAGACTAAGCTCCTAAGATATTGGTCAGACATTTTTCTGGGCCCTTATATGCCCCCACTAAAGCCATCTTTAGAATGCTAGTGGCTGATCTAGGCGCAGGGGCTGCTAAACCTAAGAAGCGGTCTCAAGAACCTCTCCCTGCAGGCAGGGCTCAGACCATGCAGGGCCTTTCCCAGGGGCTCAGCAGACTTTGGCTCCTGCACCAAGAAGGATCAGGGACACACAAGAGGATCAGGCTGGCCTCATTACTCATCCCACAAGCACCAGTCAGAATAAAGTCATAACTAACACAAGAACCTCAGTCTGTACTTGTTTTAAAGTTCTGTTATTAGGGCTGGGGATTTAGCTCAGTGGCATCGCGCCTGCCTCACAAGCGGAAGGTCCTGAGTTCGATCTCCGATACTATCAAAAAACAAAACAAAAACCCCAACAAAGTTCTGTTATTAAAAAAAAAAAAATCTAACATTATAACCTCATCCCAAAAAAGATTTAAACTAAATCTCACTAAAAGAAATACTGCAGATTTATATCATTCAAATATTTAGAATGTTTACTAAAAATCTTTCATAAAAATTAATTTTTTTTTTTCTTTTTTGGTACTGGGGATCGAACTTGGGACCTTGCACTTGAGAGGCAGGCGCTGGAACCACTGAGCTAAATCCCCGGCCCACATAAAATTAATTTTCATAGTAAGCACAAACCTAAATCAGCTCTTAAGGAACTCTGTAACTGACAGCTGATTAATGAATGGCCCTGGAAGACGATTATAACTGCAGCTTTTTATCTAATTAAAAGGAAGGATAGTACCAAATATAATAAACAATACTAAGATAAAGTTAACATTTTTATTATTTAATGCCAAATAGTATAGTAGTAAAAGAATTACACAGCTGTCAACTTGGCTCAGAGCTGCCAACTTCTCTGCTTGAAAGGTTAAAATTGTACCATTTTGGGACCGGAAGTGGCTGGAAGAAGGGGTAATATGGTAATAGCAAGTTCCCTTTTTCAGGATACAGAGAAGTTAGACTTTAAAAATATAAATTAGAGCTGATGTGATGGTGCATGCTGTAATCCCAGCACTTGGGAGGCTGAGGCAGGAAGGTAGCCTGGGCTACACAATGAGCCCCAGGCCAGCATGGGCTACACAGCAAGTCTCATAACACACAGATGCAGGGCTGGGGATTTAGCTCAGTGGTTCCGCCGCCTGCCTTGCAAGTGCAAGGTCCCGAGTTTGATCCCTGGTGCCCCAAAAAACCAATAAAACAACAACACAGATACATAGAATGGGATTACTTTGCTAAATTTATGTAGGATACAAAATCAATTATACCTGAAGCTTTTCCATTCTAGTTTTAAGAGCTCTGATGACTTGCACCATTTGGAAAGAGGGTTCTAGCTTAATAAACAAATTAGTTGCAGGAGCCCTACTATTAGGTTAAGTATTTATTGAGATGTTAAAATATAACAGATGATAGAAATATTTATAACTTATTCTGGTTATTTCTTAGTCTATTTTTAGCACAGGTGAAATTATTACTTATCTGGGAGCCTCTAAGAGAGGATGGTTGTGGAGAAGTACTTCTACAGCAGAATCATAGCCCACTGCTAGCCAAGAGAAGTTATTTGCTTAAAAGTTGCTAAAGCAACCTGTACACTAGTTCAAGAATGGGCTGATGGCAAAGAAGAGAGATTTCAACAAACACCATGGTTTTAGGCTGGGTTGTAATTTACTCTTTCAAACTATGTAACTGTAACTATGTCTTTTTGATGTGTGGGGAGGTATTTTCCAACTTAATTTTACATTTGAATAAAACAAGTTGTCACTAATAATCTGATTACAGAAAATATGTAGAATTAGATGAAGATCTTCAAACAGACCTGGATTAATGCCGGAGCTTGGACACACATACTCTCTTGAATATAAAGTATTAACAACAAAATCACTTTGTGTAACTAATTTATGAAGGACAAATACATAAACCTAATTTTATAAAATATTACCCACTTTTTCTTGGAGTCCTTCAAACTCTAGTAGGTTAGAATAAAGAAGTCTTTATTGTTTTGAGACAAGATCTCGCTAATTTGGCTTGAATTTTCGGCAATCTTCCCGCCTTAGGCTCCTGAGTATTGGGCATGTGCCACCATGCCTGGCCAAGTCTGTCTTCTAAAATCAGTCCATGCATTAGTAGGTGTCTATTATCTGATAGGTTGAGTCCTCGGCCTACAGTCATATTAACTGTGTTTGGTTTCCTGTCAAGATGTAGAATGGATGGGCTGGGGATTTAGCTCAGTGGTTTCGCTGCCTGCTGTGCAAGAGCAATGACCCAAGTTCGATCCCTGGTACCAAAAAAAAAAGAAAAAAAAGATGTAGAATGGACAACAGCTGGGTATGGTGGTGCACACCTATAATCCCAGCACTCAGGAGGCTGAGGAAGGAGGATGGCCATGAGTTCAAGACCAACCTGGGCTACATAGTGAATTCAAGGCCAGCCTGGACTACATAGTGAGAATGTCTCCTAAAACAAAACAAAGCAAAAAAGTGGAATGGACAAAACAAGGAGTCTGGACAATTCAATAAAAGACAAAGTTGTCAATGCTACTGTGTTACGATGCCACAAACTACTTGAACTTGGGAAAAATTTTCAACAGAAAAACAAAAATAAGCTACTCTGAAGAGCCACAGGCATGATATTAGTGTTTGTGTGTCAGCATAACACCTGTTAAACCAGTCTGCTTACTGACCTGGTAGACAGTTACATGTGTCTTTGGGCAATCCTGAGACACTGCATTTGCCTCCAGTCTTCTGTATTTTCTTTTTTTTTTTGGTACTGGGGATCGAACTCAGGTTCTTGCACTTGCGCAGCAGGCGGCAAAACCACTGAGCTAAGTCCCCGGCACCCCAGACCCAAGTCTTGTGTATTTAAGAAGGGAGATGGGGGACCGGGGGGCCTTGCAAGCGCAAGGTCCTGAGTTTGATCCCCAGTACCAAAGAAAAAAAAAAAAGGGAGATGGGGAGCTGATAAGAGATCTCAAAGGAAGCTTACTCTAACCTTGTGGTTTCTGGGATTCTGAAAATGGCCCCTGTTTTCCTTTGGCAGTTCTGGGGGCTGAACTGAGGGTCTTTGCACAGGCTGGGTAAACTCTCTCAGTGAGTGACATCCCCAGCCCTGCAAACTGCACTTTCATCATCAGCTAATATAAGGGAAGACACACACGGCAGGAAACAGCCTGCACACATCAATACCACGTTCACAGAAAGTGGAAGGAAGCTGTTAGCCCTTCTAAACTCCTGTTCACCATGAGATTCCAATTTCCCCAGGGAGCTTGATTTGGCAGTGAGAATGGGAACAAGTGGAGGGGGTGAGCTGTAAATAAGAAACCTGTCTCTCCTTCCAAGCTGGCCCCCCTTCCTCACACCACCCACATTTCTGACACCGTCGCTAAGAGAAAACCACTCTGAGGCAAACCAAGTACCACACAAACCCAAGTTTTATTTGGAGAGATCTAATTCTGCTAAAGCGGAGCAAGTCTTTCATAATTCCAGTTCTAGAGACCTAATAGTTTCAGAGATTCCAGGGTTCAAAGGTGTATTTTAAAATCAACAGCCAAACCCACACTAAAAGGAAAGCAGTTTTAGATGAGCCAAGAATGTACTGCCAGATTTCAGTTCTCAGAAACAGTCCCACAGCCCCGGAGACCAGGCAGGCAGAGTCAATGCTTGCAGAAGGAAATATATTTTAGATAAATTAGCTGTTGTGCAGAGTACCACTCCTTAGAAAATGCAGCAAGGTAACAAGTCCCCACTGGCAGGGATGGGACACAGCACCATTTCACAGGGAGTTTATGGGGCCTGGGGTTGGCAGTTGTTGGTTGATGGCACATAACACGGGAGCGTCACAGGGAGCGGTGAGGGAATGTCAGGCAGTCCCACCCAGCCTTTCAACGGGCTGAAGGAGAGCAGTGCCCTGCAGCATCTTTGGGAGAACATTTGAGAGTTAAAAACGAAAACCTCAGCCTTATTCTCCAGGAAGTTCAAGTCTGAAAAGAGCTCAGACCCATCAGGGTTCCCAGGGGGGACTGCGCCTCCCATCCACTTCTGTCTCCACGTGATACAGGACGTCGGCCAGCGTGTGCTCGACCACAGCACCCCAGCCCATGTCGCTCATCTGCAGGAGGAGCAGAAACAGGGAAGGCGTCAAGCAGAGCCACGTGGGAAGGAGGCGTCCGAGGGCACAGACACATGCAATACTCACAGGGCGGTAAGTGAGGTCCTTCGGAGGGTACTTGAAGCATGGGCCAAAGTTAATGGAAACCTGGCGTTAAGTCAGTTCAGGCAGACATGGAAAAACAACACAAAATGAAACAAAAAAATTGAGAAGTTAATCTGACGTGAAAATTTTCACTTTCAATGTAGCTATGATACCTGGGGTATAAATTTAACAAAGGAGATAATGGATTATTGTTGCCAAAACTGATCAAAATCCTAATGCCCACCAAGAATTGGGTAGAGACAGACCTGTATTAAATTCTGTTAAAGACTAAAGATTTATTTTACCTTCTTCAATGATGCTACTGGACAGACTAAATATATATAGAAATCCCCATGTGTTAAACTTTTTTTTTTAAAGGCAAATAGGCCGTGACTATTCCTTTCTCTCTTTTTTTTGGTACTGGGGATGGAACTCAGGACCTTGGGCTTGTGAGGCAGGTGCCAGAAACACTGAGCTATCCCTGGACCTTTTTTTTTTTTTTTTTTGAGACAGAGTCTCACTATGTAGTTCAGGCTGGCCTTCAACTCACTATGTAGCCCACAATGGCCTCAAACTCACAGCGATCCTCCTGTCTCAGGCTCCAGAGTACTGGGATCATAAGCATGGGCCACATGCCTGGCTTTGTATCATATTCTTTAGCAGTCTGTGTACAGCCACTAACAGCTCCTAATAATGGCAGGTCATCATGACACACAACCCTAACGGGAATTGTACACACAAATGCATACTGTGCCTGTACTCTGAATCCCATGAAGGGTGTGTCCAGTCTGAACTGGACAGAGACACCCCACAGTGTGTTTGGAGGAAAAGCACATGTACTCTAATTGCATAATCATGTCCTAAACTCCACTAGAAAGTAAAGTGACAAGGGAAGCAGATTCATGGATAACTCTGAAGCTGCTCAGGCTTCTTTCCAGGGCTCAGTCAGTGGCTCTTCAGCAACCCAGTCATAGTGTTTTGTTTTGTTGTTTTTAAGGTAGGGTCTTGCCATGTAGTCCAGGCTGGCCTTAAACTCAGTGTGTATCCCAGGCTGGCCTCGAACTCACCACAATCCTGCCCTAACCCTCAGCCTCCAAGTGCTCAGAATTCAGTCATACGTTTTGTTACAGGATGAACACAGGATACATACCGTGCAGCTCTTGTACAGTGAGATAGCAGGAAAGTAAACCCCCTCAAAAATATCTTTGTAAGCCACACCTTGATTGACACCATTTTTATAAAATATAATCTGAAACAAAAATCATGGCTTTACTTCAGAATTTTAAAAAAGAACAAAAGAACTGACTTAGAGAACATATAAGAAGTGCTGCTGGCAGACTGACAATATAGTATATTGCAAGAACAGTGTATTGTTTATGTAGTAACAGTATCCTAAATTTACATGATACCCTTGATTTCTCAAAGTAAAATTAATGTAAATATGTACCAATCCAATTGATTTCAGCTTTTTTACTTGCTTTCTGAATTCCTATGTGACATATACTAAATGGTTCTACATTACACTAGTTATCATATTTTATCTAAAAGCAGCAAGCCAGCCTTCCAGATCCCCTGGAACTAAACCTACTGATTCTTAGTTATTTTTCTATTCTTTTTCCTTTCATTAAGTTCTCATTTCTTTTTTCTTTTTTTTTTTGGTACCGGGTATTGAACTCAGGACCTGGCACCTGCGAGGCAGATGTGGTGCCACTGAGCAAAATCCCCGACCTCTCATTTCTTTTTCAAACTTTGAAGTTTACTTGAGTCTTCAGTTGTAGAAGATGAAGCCTCAGGGCTGGGGATTTAGCTCAGTGGCAGGTGGTGGAACCACTGAGCTAAATCCCTGGCCTGAGCCTCATCTTTTTTTCTGTTTGAGTCAGGGTCTCACTATGTAGTTCAGACTGGCCTTGAACTCACTGTGTAGCCCAGGCTGGCCTCCAACTTGCAGATTCTCCTGACTCAGCCCTGCAAGTACTGGGATCAAAGGTATGTGCCACCATGACCAGCTGAATCCTCATTTTCTTTATGCATTTTTTCCTGAGTGCACCATGACCATGCCTGGCATGTCACAGCATTTTTACATAAACATTTCCAGCTCTCTGCAGAACTTTCTCCCTCCCTATACTCCTTCCCCTTGGGCTTTGGCCTTTGAGGCTGGCCCAGATATGTCACCCTTCTTGGATGGTACTGTGCCCTGGGAGGAAGGCAGGGGGCCCTTACAGCTCTACTTCCACTGGGCCACACTGTGAGGTCCCCTCCCCTAGGTGTGCTGTTCCCTCTGCTCAACCACCGCCTTGGACGGGGTAAGGGCAGCAGATTTGCCTCCGCAATCTCCTCAGCAGGCTGCTCATCCTACCTGTTCTCTACAGTGCTCATGACAGACACTGCACCCTTGAGCTGTAGCACTGAGGCACCACAGCCCTGCTCCTGGCTGTGCTGTAGCACCACTGCTGGCTGGCTGTGCTGCCTGACAACCCCCGTTTTCCCTCCCTCTGCATTTTTCTTGCTTGTAATTCTGAGGATTTTATGACCATGACTCACTCACCTCACTATGAGGAGTCTGCTTCAGGCTCTTCTCGGCTTTATCCACAAAATCTTTCTCCTCAAAATACAAGTAACTCTTGAATTTTATCAAAGCCTTAAAAACCGAGAGGAAAAACAGGCATATTGAAGCATCAGCTGCATCATGGAGATAACCAAGTCAGACTCACACAAAGTACAGAGTCCTTGTATTCACGACAGAAGACAGAAATCCTTGCCGTGGAGTTCTGTCAGATTTTGAACTACTATGTGTTTACTCCATCTTGGTACTAGGGGTGGAACCTAGGGGCTCTCACATGCTAGGCAACGATTCTACTACTGCTACATCCCCATCCCTTCTTTTTAGCTTTTTTTTGTACAGGGGATCGAACTCAGGTCCTTGCACTTTTGAGGCAGGCGGCAGAACCACTGAGCTAAATCCCCGGCTCTTTTATCTTATTTTGAGACAGGGTCTCACTAAGTTGTCCATGCTGCCCTCAAACATGTGATCCTCCTGCCTCAGTCTCTGGAGTAGCTGAGATAACAAGTGTCTATCACCATATTTGGCTTACTATGTACTTCTTAAAAACTACCAGCAGGGCTGGGGATTTAGCTCAGTGGCACCATGCCTGCCTCATAAAGCACAAGGTCCTGAGTTCAACCCCTGGGTAACCCCCACCAAAACAAACAAAACTACCAGCCAGTCATACTTGTTAAACATTTTTTAAAGGTGCTTAGTAAGAAAATTAAAGAAATACATACATTTAAGTACACATTCTC
Source organism: Heterocephalus glaber (assembly GCF_000247695.1). The sequence goes on from NW_004624780.1 coordinate 5,506,787, forward strand.
ATCTTAACAAAAAAATCCCCATAAAAGAGGCTAAATGAGCTGCATGTGATGGCTCATGCCTGCGATCTCAGTACTCAGGAGGCTGAGGCAGGAGGATCACCACAAGCTTGAGGCCAGCCTTAACTACTGTCTCAAAATAACCAGGCTACATTAATTCATACATTTTTAATAATCTCAGAGGAAAAAGTAACGACTCTCCAGAGCCCAAAGCCCCATACTGGGTAGCACTATTCTGAGGTAACACTTCCTTCCCTTCGGGCTTCTTGATTCCCTCACAGGTGACCCTTGAATCCCAAGAGCCTATTTAGCTATGCATTCCCAAGAGAACATATGACATTCATTACATTTTAACACTGAACTTCTTAGTAGATACATGTGTTAGGCATGGTTTTAGAACATTCACAAGACATATAAATAAATAAAATGCAGAGTATCTTTCTCCACCCCATGTCTCACCAACAGTCTCCCTTGCAAACGTGAGTACACACCAGATAGACATACAAGGAACATGCATGGCAAAAGCATACAAGCTCTGCTTTGCATCTTGAGTATTTCACTCAGCAATATACAGTAGAGATCATTTTATATCAGTATATATGTAGCTTTTGAACAGATCCATTGTATTGTCTTATGTATATCTTATTAACAAATTAAAAACGAATATTCATAATATAATTAAAAAGTAAAATTTTTACATTTTAATTAATTTTTGGCTGGAGCTACAGCCATGTGCCACCACACTGGGTAAAAAATAAACCATTGGAAAGATCCCTAGTGTACTCTCTCAGGGAGCTGCAGACTCTGCTTCTGTACCACAGGCACTCATGTGCTGCACATCAGGGTCCTGGATGGCAGGACGGCAGGGTGTGAGCCGAGAGTCCAGAGTGTGGTACTGTTCGTAAAATGAGATCTGGGGCTGCTCCTTTTCCGAACAAATTTAGAGGACATCCACTACTCAATTTATTTATTTATGTTTATGTGTTACTTTGGCAGTACTGGGTATATGTTAGGCAAATCCCTACCTCGAGCTCTATCCCCAGCCCCTACTAGCCAATGTAGAGGTGTACTCTGAAGCAACAATGATCCAGGATGATGAACAGACAGGTGGCAGAGTCCAAAATTAAATCTGTTTAGGTGGTCATTTGGTTTTCATGACAGACATGACAGAAAACCAGTGGAGCCAGGAGACATTAACAAGTGGTTTTGGAAAGCTGGGGAGCCCTGTGGAGAAAAATAACCTTGACTTCCACACCACAAAAACTAATTCAAGGTGGATCAGAGACTAAAGCGTAAAAGCTAAAAGTATGCTTCCTTCCTTCCTCTCTCTCTTTTTTTTTATTGTTTTGGTACCAGGGATCAAACTCGGGACCTTGCGCTTGCAAGGCAGGCGGCAGAACCACTGAGCTAAATCCCTGGCCCCCTTTTTTATTGTTTTTTAAAGACAAGGTCTTGTTATGTAGCCCAGGCTGGCCTTCAACTCAGGGTGATCCTCCTGCCTCAGACTCCCAAGTGCTGGGGTTACAGGTGTGTGCCACCATGCCAGGCTAAAATGTGGTAAATTAGACTTCGCAAAAATTAAAACTTGAAAAAAAAACTAAAACTTGTGTGAACCAGAAGACACTATTAAGAAAGTGAACAGATAAGTGACAGAGGAGAAATATACCATACCTGACAAATGACCATAATTTAGAACACATAGAGAACCCCTACAAATAAATAAGATAGCCCAGTCAAAAAATAAACCAGCCAGGCAACAGGACTGCCACAAGTTCAAGGCCAGCCTGAACTGCATACCAAGACTCTGTCTCAAAAAACCAAAACAAGTGGGCTGGGGATTTAGCTCAGTGGTGCTGCCCTCCACCTGCTCCCAAGTGCAAGGTCCTGAGTTCAATCCCCTGTACCAAAAAAACCCAAAGCAAGAAAAAAGATATTTGAATAGAAACTTCACAAAAGATACATGAATGGGCAATAAGCACAAGAAAATGGTATTACTATAATCCAAGAAATGCCAATTTAAGCCAAAATGAAATATCACTAAGCAACCATCAAAACGGCTAAAATTAAGACGACAGTAAATGCTAACATCTAAAACTCTTTCCAAGGTTTTTTTTTTTTTTTTGGTACCAGGGATCAAATTCGGGACCTTGTGCTTGGAGGCGGGCGGTGGAACCACTGAGCTAAATCCCTGGCCCATCTAAAACTCATATATATGGGTTGCTGGTGATGAAATCCAGTTATTTCTTGGAAAACTAAATTTAAGTACCCCATGACTCAATAATTCCTCATAATTAAAACATTTATAAAGAGATGCATAAGAATGTTCATGGCATAGGGCTGGGGATTTAGCTCAGTGGGTTCGCTGCCTGCTGCAGTAGCGCAAGGATCCGAGTTCGATCCCCGGTACCAAAAAAAAAAGAATGTTCATGGCATCCTTACTCACAGTAGTCCCCAACTTAAAACACCCAAGTGTCCATTAACAGGAAAATGAATAAACATCTTGTAGTCCTTTTATGTTTTTCAGTACTGGGGATTGAACCCAAAGGTTGCTCTACCACTAGCTATACCTTCAGCCTTTTTTATATTCTTTTTGAGGGTCTCCTTAGATTGGCCAGGCTGGCTTCCAGGCCATCATCCAGGCACACACTATGATATAAGCTTAGGTTGTGCTGTGATGGTCATGCAATGGGATATAACCTTGCATTAAGGCGGAACTAGACATAATGAACAACATGGATGAATCCCAAGAGCATTAGAGCAAATGATAAAAGCCAGATACAGAAGACTACATATTGTATGATTACATTAAGTTCAAGAATAGGCAAAAAGTAGGCCGGGCATGGTGGCACACGCCTGTAATTCCAGCACTTGGGAGGCTGAGGCAGGAGGATCACTGAGAGTTCAAGGCCAGCTTGAACTGTATAGTGAGATCCTGTCTCAAAAAAACCAAAAAAAAAAGAGGAGGTAAAAACTAAACTACAGTAGAAAAAATTAAAACAGTAGCTGTCTATATGGGCTTGAGGATCGGAACCAACTGGGAAAAGACAAGAGGAAACTGCTAACAGTATACATCTCAGTGGAGGGTAAGATCAAATTTATAACTCAACAAATGGTCACATACAATGTATTTCTTTTTTTTTTTGGTATCAGAGATTGAACTCAGGACCTTGTGCTAGACCAGCAGGCGCCGGGACGCTGCTAAATCCCTGGCCCCATGTATATTTCATTTTACATACATTTTGAATCAAAAGACAAAACTAGCCAGGCATGGTGGTGCATGCCTGTAATCCCAGTACTTGGGAGGCTGAGGCAGGAGTATCGATGCAAGTTTGAGACCAGCCTGGGCTCCATGATGAGGTCAAGGCCAGCCTGAACTACATATCGAGACCTTGTCTCAACCCCTACCCTCCCCCCCAAAAAGGACAAAACTAAACAAGGCTGAATACTAGCTAGTGAAACACACACTGAAGGGGTGGAAATGTACTCATATTTGCAATTTTCTCTGTCGTGTGTAAGAAGGGTGAATGGACAGATGGGTGGAAGAAGGGATCTAAACATCTGAATGGTAGAATCATGGGTGTTTGGCCACTGACTTAAATTCTTTCCACTCTGTCACTCTGTCTGAAAGTGTATTGAGAGTGTGGGAAGAACATGGATTAACACATAGGCCGCAGATGCAGGCGCTGGCTGCCCAGCCTTCGTGGGCAGGCACCCAGGAGGGGACAAACTCACCTTGTCTTTGTAAGTATCAGGCAGTGACTTGGCTGTCTCTGTATCTTCGGGAAGATTGATATAAAAGCCCAGGACATCTCCCTGTCCATATCCGGAAGAGTAGTGTTTGCCAATGGACTGGTGAAATTTGGTTCCCTTTTTGCTCCGCCAAGAATAGCTAAATTTATCGTAACCTAAGGGAGCTTGAAGGTTACCTGTCCCAACAAAAAGTAAGAAACTGGATGACTGCAGGTCAACTCTGGTTTCCCAAGCAAACAGATTCTACTGCTCTTTATTTTATAATCTTTTGGTAATTTGGTAGTTCTCACAAGTATTCTGGAAACTGCAAATGAGCTAACCCTTCAGACATAGACTGTGATGCCCCATGAGGTAAACCCAGTCACTGTGGTGGCCACATGAGCCTTCCAGCTCACCTAAGGGCTGGGACCATCCCAGCCTGGCAGCGGTATCCGGCGGCATCTCGTCCACAGTGATTTCAAAGTACCAGGTGCCTTTCCGGACCCCATGGGAGGCCCGCACCATGGAGTAGCCCTTCTCACCCACCACGGTCAGCCGGTCGTCAGAGATCTTCAGCTGGGGAGCTGCAGCGGCAGAGATGCAAACAGAGGCTGCAACTCACCTGAGACACTTGGACAAGAGCCCTTACATGCCAGTGAGACAGCACAGAAAGGCAGAGTGTTAGCGCAGGGGCCTAAGAATACCAGTGTGAGGTACTGACAAAAAGGAGAGGGGAGAGAGGAAGAAAGCTGTCATCTACTGTCTATTAAATGCAATTATTTCAGATGATAGGTTAAAATTAATTGTACTGCATATGCACAGTCCCTAAATTTAATGAACCAATTGTAACGTGTTTAGTCACTATTTTGAGTAAACTAACCTTTAAAAGATTTAAGTGTGTGTGTATGTGTGTGTGTGTGTGTGCAGTACTGGGGATACAGCCCAGGGGCTCTTTAGCACTAAGCTACTCTGCCCTTTACTGATTTTTGAGACAGGGTCCTGCTATATACTCCAGGCTGGCCCTGAACTCGCTAGGTACTAAGGCATTGAATTGCTGGCTTTTAAGTCACAATCCTCCTGCCTCAGCCTCCTGATTAGAGGTATGAGACACCATGCCCAACTATTCTTTTTATTTTTTGAGGCATTCTCACTAAGTTGTCCAGGCTAGCCTTGAACTTTCAATTCTCTTAGCCTCTTGAGTAGCTGGAATTACAGCCATATACCACCATACCTGGTTAAAACATTTAACTTTTTAAGCTTGGATGTAGCTCAGTGGTAGAACATTTTCCCAGCATGCATCAGGCCTGGGTTCAATACCTAGAACTGCAAAATAAATAAATAAAAATAAATTAACTTTTTTGGTGTGTGTGTGTGTGGTTTTTTTTTTTTCCCCCGGTACTGGGGATTGAACTTGGAACCTTGCACTTGCGAGGCAGGCGTTGGACCCACTAAGTAAATCCCCGGCCCCAGTGTTTGTGTTTTTTGAGAGAGGACCTCACTATATAGTTCAGGCTGGCTTTGAACTCACTATGTTGCCCAGGCTGTCCTTGAATTTGCCATGATCCTCCTGCCTCAGCTTCCTAAGTGCAAGTGCTGAGATTACAGGTGTGTACCACCTCACCTAGGCCTATAAAAATTGAACAATAATTTCAGACTTTTAAAATAACAAGCCAGGGTCAGGGATTTAGCTTAGTGGTTCTGGAACCTGCCTCGTAAGTGCAAGGTCCCAAGTTTGATCCCTGGTACCAAAAATAAAAAATAAAAATAAAATTTAAAAAATTAAAATAACAAGCCAGTTGTGCTGGTACAAGCCTATAATCCCAGATACTTGGGAGGCTAAACCAGGAAGATCAGGCCAGCCTAGGTAATATAGTGAGATTACATCTAAAAACAAAAGTAGAGTTACAACCATGGAAGAAATACCAAACCAGCTAATTATCCAGGCATAGCGGCACATGCCTGTAATCCCAACATTCTGGGAGGCTGAGGCAGCAGAATCACAAGTCTGAATCCAGTCTGGACAACTTAGCAAAACCCTGTCTCAAATTTAAAAAATAAGAAAAAGTGCTGGAGATATAGCTCAGTGTGAAGGGCCTGAGTTCAATTCCCAGTACAAAAAGAACAAATTAAAATAAAACATACACAAACCCAGACGACTGCTACTTAGAAGAATCACTAGAGCCCAGGAGTTCAAAGCTACCCTGGGCAAAAAAGCAAGAATCCTTATAAAAAACAAACAAAAACTCCCTCCAAAATTAACACTGACATAATACTATTAATTACAGAAAAGCCAATTATCAAATAATACCCTTTTTTCTTATTCAGGACCTAATTCAACATTGTTAAATGTTGGATCACTACAACACAGTCAATATTAACAGGATACTGATGAGCTCACCTCCTCTCAAAACACTGAATTACACAAGGAAAAAGAGTAACTGTACAGTGGCTAAGCCTGACAGACATCACCTCAGTCAGGTGAACAACTGTCACCAGTTCCGGAATAAACAACACTCGACAGGATGCAACACGCAGAAGACAGCTCAATTTGGTGACATTCCTGCCAAAGCGGTGTAACTTGAATCACAAATTGAAACTGAGTAGTGTACTATAAAATAATTAGCTTGTAATTTTCAAAAGCACCCAAGTCAAGAAGATGAAGGAAATGCTGGGATTGAAGAAGTCTTAGGAAACATGACTGTGCAGCAAGTGACTCAAGTGGATCTTTTCTAGAGATTACAGGACAAACTGGAGAAACCCGGGTAGAACCCAGGGTCAGACAACAGTAATGAGATACTAATCTCCTAATTTTGATAGTTATATGCTGGTTCTGCAAGAATGCAAAGTTTTATAAAATATCCAAAAATTCTTTGATACACCTTCCTTCATGAGATAGAGCTCCATTTCCCTCCACATGGACTTAGTGACACATTTCGGCCAAATAAGATCATGTTGGTAGCTAGGGGTGTAGCTTATTGGTAATATGTGTACTTAGCGGCCGGGGGGCGGGGGCCCTCTGTGTTTAATCCCCAGCACCACAAAATAAGTAAAGTGTTATGGTTTGGGCCTAGATGTCCCCCCAAAGCTTCATGTGGTCATAGGCTTGATCTAGAGGATGTGAAGTTGGAATTGATTCATGATGCAATTCCAGGCTCAAGGGCACTAGGAATTAAGGGTATGAGTGCTACTTGCCCTAAGTAGTCTGAATAAGATAAAAGGGGCAGGGAGACCTGTTAGTTCCCTTGTTACCTTTGCTGCCTTGTGTGTGCCATGTTGTTTCTGCTCTGCCATGCCTGTTTGTCGTCCCTGCCTTGGAGCTGACTGATTATGGACTGAAACCTCTATGAACTGTAAGCCAAATAAATCCCTTCCCCTTTAACTTTGGGTGTCTGGTATTTTTTCTCAGCAACAGGAGAAAAGTAACTTAACAGGAACAGCTAGATAAACAGCTAGCTGGATAGCTGTAGAGATAGCTAGATAGATAGTAGAGGTGCACTCCTGTAATCCCAGCACTCTGGGTGGCTGAGGCAAGAAGACCACAAGGTTAAGTCCAGCCTGGGCAACTCATCAACTTAATGAGACTCTGTCAAAAAAAAAAAAGCTGGGTGTGGTGGTGCATGCCTGTGATCCTAGCACTGGGAGGCTGAGGCAGGAGGATTGCCACCCCCACCCAAATAAATAAAAAATGATAGACTATAACTCAGTGTGAATGGCCTGGGTTCTAATGCCAGTACAAAAAACAAAACAACCTCCCCCCCACAAATTCATATATACACGTGAAACCCATTAATTTGTACATTTTCTTAAAATATAGGGTCTCATTATATAGTTGAGGCTGGCCTTGAACTCACTATGTAGCTGATGCTGGCCTCATAATTGTGAAGATCTCCTGCTTCAGCCTCCTGAGTGCTGGAACTACAGGTGTGCACCACCATGTCCAGCAATATTGTTTTTAAAACAGCCATAAGGGCTGGGGATGTAGCTCAGTAGTAAAGCACTTGGGTAGTATGTGGAAATCCCTGGGTTCAATCTCCAGTATCACAAAAACCCAAAACAAAACAGTAAGACACACAGGGGCTGGAGATAAAGCTCAGTGGCGGAGTACTTGCCTAGCATTTATAAGGCCTTGGGTTCAATTCTCAGCGCCATAATAAAAAAAAAAGTCTTAAATATAGAACAACACATACTGTTTAAGAGGGTATGGAGAAGAGAAGTAAATATTCTCTACATAGGGGGTGGAAATGCAAATTGGCACGACCCTTCTGAAGGAGAAACTGGCAACAGCTATCAAAACTACATATTCTCTCTCTTGGGTTTTCGCCCAACAATCCCACTTCTAGGGATCTACCCTGAAAATATACCTCACCAATACTAATAATATGCCCCAGGCAAGTCCCTATTGCTGTGTTTGTGGCTTTGAAATACTGAAAACATGTTCATGCGCACACACAGAATGGCTGGACCAGCTATGGAACATCCATACGATGGAGAGTCTACCAGAAAGCTATTAAAAGGAAAACAAGGGCACCAGCTCTTTGAACTGGTATGGAGTAAATGCAAAACTGTGCTGTCCTCGGGCCAGGGATGTAGCTCAGCAGGCACAGCACCTGCCTGGCAAGGATAAGGTCAATCCCTGGTACTAGAAAAAAAAAGAAAAAGAAAAAAGTATGCTGGTCCTTCCCGTATAAAAGAGATAAAAGCTACACGAGAAGGACTGGGGAATTAGCTCAGTGGCACCATGCCTGCCTTACAAGGGTAAGGTCCTAAATTCAATCCCCAGTACTGAAAAACAACAAGAAAACACAAGAAGAAGAAATGTAGGAGATAAACCAGAAACCAGGGAATTGGTAAGTAAACACTGGATAAAAAAGAGAATGAGAATGCATAGCAAGGATGAGAGGGAATGAAAGTTTTTGTACAATTCTGACCTTAAAGATTACAGTAATGTTTCACATACTTCCCCTTACACACACACACACACACACACACACACACACACACACACACACACACACACGGGGCAAGTACACCCAAAATGGCATCAAACACCAATAAATGAACCTAACTGAACATAGCCACACTGACAGAGGTGAGGAGGGAAAGAACTTATCTGAAGGAACAGTGTCTTGGCTGGACACTGCCAGGCTGAGGTCAACATGAGCTTTATAGAAATCCCATAGACTGATCAGTAAATGATTCCCACGAGAGCTGTATTCTTTCCTGAGTCTCTGTGTATGTTTATGTATATGTGCATGTGTGTGTATGCATGCATGTGTGTGGTACAGAGACAGCCCCGGGCCTCACCTCACGCATACCAGGTGAGCACAGTACTCCTGAACTTCACTCCAGCCCCACCCCTCCTTTAAAGTACATCCTTATTGTCTGGCATCACAGAACGTATTTTCTCAATCTACTTTCTATGCATATTAGAAATAAACAAATAAGGCCTGGCATGGTAGTGCATGCCTGTAATCTCAGCACTTGAGAGGCTGAGGCAGGAGGATCACTGCAAATTCAAGGTCACTCTGTACCATAGTGAGTTAGCACTTGGGAGGCTGAGGCAGGAGGATCACTGCAATCAAGGCCAGTCTGGGCCACATAGGGAGTTCAAGGCCAACCTGAACTACATAGCAAGACCTCATCCCCAAAAAACAAAAACCAAAACAAAAAAAGATTCGCGCAAGTCTCACAGGATTAGATTAGTTCTGAAGTGAATGAGTGATTACTGGCCAAGGACCGTTGCCTTGGCCCCTTCTCTGGCTGCTTCCTGCCTCCCTGTGACACTGCATCTCCTATGCCCCACCACACTGCCATCTACCATCTGTGATGTGGCCATAAAGCCCTCACCAGAGCCGAGCAGGTATCTGTGCCACTCAATCGGACCTCCAAAACTGTCAGCGAAACACAGTAACCACACCAAATGAAGACAATACCCAATGCCCAGATCTTAACTTCTAAATACCACTTTTCAATTAGAAAAATTCAGCCTTTCATGAAAAATTAGCAATTACTAGGCCAGGGCATGAATATCTTGAGATGCTACAAAGTACTTTTTAAAAAATGAGGCATAACAAATGGGGCTTACAAAATAAAATAAACATCTATGCGTCCCTACTGATATAAATAATCAAATAAAGGGAGAAGGAAAAGAAAAATAGAAAATCATAAAGCAAATATCAAAGTAATAATTGCTTCAAGCACGATCCACTGATGAATGCTGAATCAGTGAATAAAACTTTATGGAGAAACAGTATACCTGTATAGTCTCAAAGTATTTTCCTCAAAATATTTACTAACTATAAAAGGAAATATTGTAGATGGCTAAGCTAATTACACACATTGTAGGCAGTTAGATTGGGCCCTCAGGGAGTCAATACAAAAGACAACTGAGGCCCATCTACTCAAGGCCAAGACTCAAAAAGAAAAAATACTACACTCACATACTTGCCCTAGAGATGAACAGCAGTGATTGATATTCTAAATAGACATCAGTCACTGTAAGTGGGGACCAAAACCTCCCTAGCCCATTTACTTTCTGGTTCAGTTCACATATGCTTGCTGTGTGACTAGCTTCCCCATTTAATCTATATTACCTAAGCAACTATACTTGTTGTAATCTTATTGGCTGATCATAGTTTTGTCCCACCTTGTGATTTCCCATTGGATCCATATTACCTAAGTGACTATAATTGGACCTCAAGCTTGCCAGGCAGGTGAGGCACCACTGAGCTAAAATCCCCAGTCCTAGAAGTATTTTATTTTATTTATTTTTTTTTATTTTTGGTACTGGGGATCGAACTCGGGTCCTTGCGCTTACGCAGCAAGCGGCGAAACCACTGAGCTAAATCCCCAGCCCTTTAGAAGTATTTTAGATTTCGAAACTTTTTGGATTTTGGAATACTGGTATAGACTTCACTTGGGCGCGCACCCTAATTCAAAAATCCTAAATCTAAAAGGCTCTGAAATCTCAAATTTTTCTTTTTGTGTGGTACTAGAGATGGAACCCAGGGCCTTCACATTGAGCTGCAATCCCAGCACTTTTTAAATTTTGAGACAGGGTCTGACTAAGTTGCCCAGGCTGGGCTTGAACTCACAATCTTTCTGCCTCAGCTGCCCTGAGTGCTGGGATTATAGGTAAGCGCCACTATGAAATCTAAAACCTTTTGGGCATCATTGTGGCACTCAAAAGGATTTGGATTTCAGAGCATTTCAGATTTTCAGACTGGGGATGCTTAACCAATGTAATAGTATTTATCAACGTTAATTTCCTAGTTTTGATGAACTGTATTATGATTATATAAAATGTTATCATTAGGAGAAACTTGATACTAAGTCTCTGGATGTATCATTTTTATAACTTTCCTGTAAGTCTTAAAAAACATACACATGGGCCGGGGATTTAGCTCAGTGGTTTCGCCGCCTGCCTAGCAAGCTCAAGGACCCGACTTCGATCCCCAGTACCAAAAAAAAAACCCCATACATATATGTATAAAATGGCTTAAGATTTACAAGAAAAATAGAGATGGAAATGATCTCTTGCACAGCCTGGCTAAGGCTAGCTGTCAGGTTTGGCAGTAGTGACAGACTGAGATGTATGTGTAATCCTAGGGCACAAAGATGATGAGGGCAGCTCAAAGTCACCTGGGTTACTTGCATACCTCGATCATGCAAGGCCAACAAAACCCGTTCATACAAGCAGGCTCTATAGAGGTCTCCAGGAATGGGCTTTCCTGCCCAGCAGTCAAGTTCAAGCTTCTCAGGGTCAGGGGCATGTGGATCAGGCTCAGCAAGAATGTATCGATAGCCATCTTTGTTGAATGGGTGTTCCAAGGGGTAGCCGTGAGGGGGAAGACGCTGAGCAGAAAACAAAGGGTCACTGCAGAGAGAAAAAAGGAAAATCAAGTAATTAAAACTCCCTCTGGCTCAACCACATTCTATTGTGTAAGGCCTCTGATTTATTAGAGTTCAGCAGGAACACATACAACTTTCCCTTCTTTTTTTTTTTTTTTTTGGCACCAGGGATTGAACTCAGGTCCTTGTGCTTGTGCAGCAGGTGGAGAAACCACTGAGCAAATCCCTGGCCCCACACGCAACTTCTTAACAAATGTTTTCCGTAACTCAGACCATCCTGCCCTCTGCAGGCAAGACAGGAAAATGAACGAGATTAAGCTTTCCTGGCAAAGCAGTTTGGGTTAAAATTCGTTTTTGTAGGGATTGACAAGTTATTTGCCAGGGACAGACCACACCTATGGATACTGCTGTCCATGAAATGGAGCTGGTACATACTAAAGGGGAAAGGGAGGAGAGGAATAAAGGTAGTTAGGGTGCTTTCCTAACTAATAAGCAGAAGCTTAAAAATAGGAGCACTTCAGTTTAAGTAAAAAAGTAACCTGGATTTCATCACCTCAGTATGAAACAAAGATAATGGAAGTAGCCCAAGAGAAGAGAGGCAGAAAGTTAAAGAGGCAGGCACATGGCTGTGGTGGCATATGCCTGTAATTCCAGCACTCAGGAGGCTGATTGCCTAGAGTTCTAGGCCAGCCTGAACTGCATAGTGAGACCCTCTCTTTCAAAAAAAAAAAAGTTAAAGAGCTAATATTCAGTAGGCTTTGCTGCCTTCTGCCCTATCTATCCTTTCTCAGAATGCCTTGGAACTTCACTCTCCAGGGTTATACAAAAGATGCTGGTCTAGGGTCCTTTGGCAGCATCAAGTTCATAAACTTGGACATCGAGCCTGGGATAATTTTGCCCCCTAAAGTACTCATGAGCTGGGCATGGTGGCACACGCCTGTAATCTCAGTACTCAGCAGGCTGAAGCAGGAGGATTGTCATGAGTTCAAGGCCTATCTGGGCTATATAATGAGACCCTGACTCAAGAAACAAACAAAAACAAAACCAAAAAAAACAGAAAGGGAGGGAGGGGAGGCTTTGTAGCTTCAGAAACTAGAGCAGTGAAGGCAAACCTTTTAGAACTTTCAATGATAACAAACAGCCCATTGTGGCACGTGTGCCATAGGTTCATCACCACTGCACCAGAGCTACTAAAGATGCTACATTTGATCTTAGCCAAAAGGCTGAGAAGCGATAAGAGCTACTAAAGAATATGTTCCCTTCCAGTGGACTTTGCTGGTACCAAATATGAAAATAGTGGTAGGTGGGGTGGGTGTTCTCCCCACCTCCGGGCCTTCTTGGTGGTTCCTGTGGTCCCTCCATCTTGCTGTTTGCGTTTAGCTCCTCTTCCTTTCCCACTGCTTCCTGCTGTGATTCCTCCTTTTAAGAGAAGGTGGATGACTTTCAATGAACTGTGATAAAAGCACCTTGTGGACACTGAGATTCTGTAAGGACTCACATACCCAACGTGCATTTGTGTGACACCACAGCAGGAATTCCTTCCCAAAGGCATCAAATGTCACCCTGGCTCTGAGAGCATGGGATCCAGCAGCAGGTGCAAATGAAGCTAGCAGTATCAACAGCTGTGCTAGTTTCAGCTTTCCTTTCCTCAGGAAGCACAACCACTTACTGAGGATGTGACACAAATGCATTTGCACTCATTCAGACTCCAAGCACACACAGCTGAAAGAAGAAAACAACTGCGTGGAGATGGGCTTTCCCACCCAAGTCAAACAAACACCCGTAATGGAAATAACCTCACTGTAGGTCATCACTTGCTTGAACTGCACAGTATAGTCCATAAACATAATAAAGGCACAATATCTGCTAAAGCACTTAACTTGAAGATCCAACAAGACAAAAGTACATCAAACATGGAAAACAAAAACAGAAGTACTAAAAAAGGTGTTTCTCTCCAGTGCTGCTACATCCATCATGGTCATACATGATGCAAGTAAGGAAGGCTTTAAATTCAGCAGGCAAATTTTTACTGGATATGCATTCCTCAGTACAACACTTACTAAGAGTGCGCCAGTACATCAAATTCAAGTTACACTAATCTGGCCTGTGGAATTAAGGTCAAAATAATATCAACAGATAATTTAAATATTTTATATAAAACAATTTAGTTACATACTGAGGCCAAAAGAAATAGTACCTTGTATATTTCTGAAATAGGCACTTTCAAATTTTTGTCCAGTTTTATTACTCATCTCTATTTTTTACCCCTCTGAGAAATCATCCTTGAACTGCAGGAAAACACCTTTACGTAAACAACTGCATAGAATAGTATATGTCAATGTGGGCCAAGCTTGGAAATCATCAGCAATTCTGCTGCAATAAGAAGGATCCAGACATTGAGGGTAGGTCATATTCTGCATACACAGGACCAGAATTTTACAGAATTTCTTTCTATGAACACATCACATGTTATTCCTGTTTCTCATAAGACTTTACATTGTTGCAATGTCATTATCAATCATGAAAATTATTTCATTTTTGGGGGGTGATGTTGGGGATCAAACCCAGGACCTTACCAGATGCTAGGCAAGCACTCTTATCACCAAGGTATATATTCCTAGACTTCATTAAGTTTTTTTTTTTCCTGTTATTTCCATTTAGAAGTTTTAGATCCATCTTCAACAGAACAAACAGTACTAAGGAGACTGCTGGTCATGTTAGGCAGAATATGACAACACATAAGCTTTTAATTACTAACATTAAACTGGAACTACCATTTCATAGTAAATGCTATTGCCACCGCTGTCACAATGCTTTAAAATTATATAGTTTTAGCTTCTACCACAACTCAGCAAAAAGCATTTTCCAAGCCACAAAATACTTAAGTCTGAGAGGCTGAAAGAAGACAGAGGAGGAATTCACCTCCAAAAGTGGCTCCACCTGTAAGAACAGAAGTGGCACCATGTATTTGTCAAATTGTAACAATCAAACAGGGAAAACATGGTGTAAAAAGACAAATAATACACTTAACTATTTCTAACCCATCTTGAATTAACTGTGGAAAAGACGAAATATTTAAGATGCTCCCACTTCACAAGATATGTCAATGATGCCGTGTGCCAAATGAACTGCTACCCACCTCCCAGCCACCCTGAGCTCTCATTAAATTACCATCACTAGTGAGTAGCATTTCCCGTTGGATGGGTTACCAAACAGAAAAGCCACAGCAGATCCATACAGAAACGTTCAAGTATCAGGGCAAGAAAAATTAGAAGATGGACCCAGGAAGCTTAAGTAACAGCTGAATTAGAAAGAGTGGAGAGCAACTGAATCTTTCTGAATTTGTTATAAAGATATGAGTGGGAAGTCTAATATAAACATTGTAAATCTAACCATAAATTGTACCTTGTATTTATACTTTCACTTAAGACCAAATTGTGTTGCAAAGTGACAAAAGTTCTCCTCCATTACCATCTGCCAAATTCTTGGCTAACTCCTAAAAACTGAGTTTTAAACTTTAAAACATTAGTAAATAGCCAAGTTAAGGGACCACCTAAAGAATGCTCAATTCCAGGCACATATGGTTTCAACAGCTTAAAAATATTTCAGCAATTAGACGTGTGAACACTTACCATTTAGATTCCCACTGGTAGATACAGCACTGCTTTGTTTTTGGTTGTCATAAGCAGGACCAATGTTACTAAGATCCTGGAAGGAAAAAAAAAATCTAAGTAAAAAAAGGAGGCTAAACTGGGTGTGCAGGCCCATGCTTGTGATCCCAGCACTCTGGGAGGCTGAGGCAAGAGGGTTGCAAGTTAAGTCCAGCCTATGCAATTCAGCAAGATCCTATCTGAAAAAAAAAGCTGGGCGGTAGCTCAGAATGAAGGCCCTGGGTTCAATTCCTACCACAGCAAAGGGTGGGGGGAGAGGCTACATAAACAGGTTAATCTGGCAGCACTGAAAATAGGAGGAATTTTAACTACATAGGAACTAAATCCTAAAGAGCCTGAAATTTGCAGCAGTCTTGGGTGGTTCAGGAGCAGCTAGCACGTGCACTGCAGGCCAAGTGGTTGACGAATGGAAATCAGCCAACCAAGCAGGCGGCAGGTGCATGGTAAATGGGAGTGCCTAAGCCCCACTGATGCAGCTCCCAGTGGAACTCTGGCCTAGTGTGGACAGATCACATTTTACAAGAGGCAGAAATCTGAATTTCTGTGGGAAATCTCAAATTTTCAAAGATGACAAATCAGCCTGCAATCCCAGCCACTTGGGAGGCTGAGGCAGAGAATCACTTAGGAACAGGAGCTTGAGGCCAGCCTGGGCTACATAGTGAGACCCTGTCTCAAAAAAATCAAATCTAACACTTTAAGGCACAGCTGAAGGATCTGACTCTTTTTTTTTGTGGTACACTGAGCTAAATCTCCAGTACTTTTTAAAAAATTTAATGTTGAGACAGGGTCTCACTAAATCACTAAGTTGCCCAGGCTGGATTCAAACTTGTGATCCTCCTGCCTCAGCCTCCCACAGTTTTGCTCCACCATGCCTGGCTGGAGCTGACCTTCTCAGTTGCCAACTGTGAGCCCTGCCACTGAACAAGAGTGGAAATTTTCTTTTTCTTGTTATGCTACATAAGCAACACAAATTGTTCTCCCCAATAATTTTGTCTTCACAAGAACATTTTTAAGAGCAAAATTTGAGACGGCAGGAAGATTAGAAATAATTTAGAACCATGTATTTATACAAGTAAGAAAACTAATATTAAAAAAAAAAATCACTTGCAAAAATCCTTAACATTTTGGGGAAGAGCCAGAACTAAAACACTAGCTTCCTACTTCAATATATTCTTTCCACACACATTAATAAACTTTTTTTGGGCCAGGGATTTAGCTTAGTGGTTCCGCTGCCCGCCTTGAAAGCGGAAGGACCCGAGTTCAATTCCGGGTACCAAAAAAAAAAAAGCTTTTTTAAAATTTGCAGTACAAGGGGATTGAACTCAGGACCTTGTGTTTGCAAGGCAGGTGCGGTGCCACTGAATTAAATCCCCAGCCCAATAAGCATTTATTTTTAGTTCACCATGTCGTGTTGGCAATTATGCAAATGTAAACAAAATCTAATATCTTATCAAGTGGCTTAAAGTGAAAAAGAAAATATGAAGCATATTAATGTACCTGATCCAAAAGCCCAAATTTGGGGTAATCTTCTTCAGGGTCTTTGCTCCCTGGATCAGGGTGCTCCTTTACCAAGAACACATCTCTTTCTTTACTCTAAAAGGAAACAGGATCTTAGCAGTCTTTTTTTTTTTGGTGCCAGGGATTGAACTTGGGTCCTTGCGCTTGTGCAGCAGGCAGTGAAACCACTGAGCTAAATCCCTGGCCCCAGCATCTTAGAATTAATGGAAATCTCCCTCCCTCCCCGTATCAGGAATCAAACTCAGGACCTTATGCTTGCCAGGCAGGTGAGGTACCACTGAGCTAAATGCCTGGCCCTATTAATGGAAATCTTACACTCAGAAGTAAAGAACAGATAGATGATCAACCACTAACTCTAAAAGTCAATTCTTCAGTGTAATCTCCAAAGACAGTGTTAATTTCCCTTTCATTAGAAAATTAATACATGACTATTACGGTCTATATCTAGATGTTCACCCAAAGGCTCATGCACTCATGGGGAACTTTTGGAAGGTGACTGGATCATGGGTGTGTGATCTTCATTCTTGGACAGGATCAGTCCAAGAATCAGTCCATGGATGGGTTTATACCTGGGTGTAATGTTGGGAGGTGAAGCTCGGTGGAAAGAGGTGGGTCACTGTGGGCATGGCCTGGCAAGGTATAAATCCCTCCCCTTCCCTTGAACTCCTCATTGCTTTCTGCCTGTCATGCCATGAGCTATTTCTCCTCTGCAATGCCACCCTGCATTGGAGCCAGCCAAAACCTGGCTACAGTTTGGCTACAAACTGTAAGCCAAAATAAATCTTTCTTTCTTTACCTGTTAGGTATTTTGCATCCCAATGACAAGAAAGTGACTAAAACAAAAGAGAAACAAAGAGAAGCAGCCTTTCATAACCCTCACCTATCCTCCCACCCCACAGATTAGCACTAATAGCTGGCTGTTGACTTCTCCCCATGTTCTCATTTGTTTTATTTTTTGTCTGCTGCTTTAAGATAGTCTCTCTACATAGTTCAGGCTGGCATTTGAACTCACTATGTAGCCTAGGTTGGTCTTGAACTTGAAGCAATATCTTGCCTCAGCTTTTGAAATGCTGAGATTATAGGCCTGTGCCACAATGCCTGCTTCTCATTTGTTTTAAATCAAAGAAAAAAACATTTTTTTTTGAGACAGGGTCTTACTATATAGCTCAGGCCAGACTTGCACTCACTATGTAGTCCAGGCTGGCCTTGAACTCACAGAAATCCTCATGTCTCAGCCTCCTGAGTGCTGGGATTAGAGGTGTGCACACCATGCCTGGTTTGTTTTGTTTTAATGTATAAACTTTACTTGTGGTTCTGAGAATTGAACCCATAGCCTTGCATCTGCTAAGCTTGCATTCTAACGATGAGCTACATCCCTCCCTGGCCTCCAATTTCAATGCAAAGTGCAGTGGTCAGAAGTTTCTGTGCATGAAACTGTGGGTGTGAATGGTGTGCACTTAAAAATGATAAACATGGGCTGGGGATTTAGCTCAGTGGTTCCAGCACCTGTCTTGCAAGAGCAAGGTCCCTGAGTTCAATCCCCGGTACAAAAAAAAAAAAAAAAAAAAAGATATGCAACTCACTGAATTTGTGTGTGAAAACTATTAAACTTGTATCTCATACTCCCAGAGATTTAAATCAAATTATTTACATTTTCTTAGTCATCACATTATTTCAACACTGAGACTAAACAGCATTTAATTATTAAAGAGAACACTGCTTTCTAAATGTCATGTCTACTTACCATTGTTTTGACAATGTTATTTGGCCAAGTCATCTTTCCAGGTCTCTGTCTGGTTGTCATGCACTCCCAGTATTTATCAATAAAGGGTATAATATCCTAAAAAAAAAGGGGTGTGTGTGTGTAATATCCTAATGTTTAAAATAAAATATATTAAGACTCATACTTATTTTCAAAGGTTTGGTCACAAAGAAAGAAAACTGGCATTTTCATAGGCCTTGTTAGAATCAAAGGAAAAATCCATGTTTAGTCTTTTAATCACTTGAACAAATACTTAATGGCTTAGAAAGAGATTATGGAAATTACAAACAATTATATAAAAATTTTAGCTATTCAGTTTATAATCCAATTGGAGGGAAAAGATGTCACATCCTTTTGGTTGTCAACTGGAAGATGACTCCTAATTATCATCTCCTGAGATAATTATTTTTACCTACTTGAGACATTTCCTTGTAGACATCCTACAGGTACCTTAAACCTGTTTTTCCTTTGGTGGTATCAGGGATTAAATTCAGTGTTTACACCCTGAACTATATCCCCAGCACTCTGGGAGGCTGAGGCAGGAGAACCTCAAGTCTGACCACAGCTTGGGCAATTTAATAACTTGGCAAGTCCCTGTCTCAGAATAAAAAATAAAAAGGGTTGGGTACATAGGTCAGTGGTAGAGCACCCCTGGGTTCAAGTTCCAGTACTGAAAAGAAAGAAAGAAAGAAAGAAAGAAAGAAAGAGGCAAAAACAAAATAATGCAATCTTGTGGTGACCATGAGCTATATGAGGCTGCAGCTGATATAACATAACTTACTGTTTTACAGTAAACTTTCTTAGGAGTACAGTCTAAAAGAATGCTAAAGAGCAAAGCGAACACCTAAATTGGCAACTCATCTGTGATGGAGTACTAAATGCCACATACAGTGTTTGTGCTGTCCTTTCCCATGGCTGGCAGTGCGTGTGAGCACCACTCTGCACTCCTGTCAGTGGTGGCTATAACGCTGCTGAGCAACAGAAACCTTCAGCTCTTTTAGGATTTGGGATCACTGCTGTACATGCAATCTGCTACTGACCAAAATGTCACTATGCAACACATGCCTTACATCATAGTGAGTTCAAGGACAGCCTGAGCAACTTAGCAAGACCTTGTCTCAACATAAAAGATAAGAGGAATGGGGGTGCCGCTCAATGGTACAGGGTTGTCTAGTATGTGCAAGTACCCCTCCCCTCCCCAAGTATATTGGATGTTCCACCTGATTCTTTTTTTTTTGGAGACAGGGTCTTGCTATTCAGTCCAGGCTTGGATTGAACCCACTATGGAGCCCAGGCTGGCCTCAAACTTGTGGCAATTCTCTTGCCTCAGCCTCCCAAGAGCTGTGATTATAGGTATGTACCACCACACCTGGCTTTCCACCTGATTGTTTCTCATAATTGCAATTAAGTTAATTCCATCTCTACCTTGTCTTTGGAAAACATGGTTTTTGGATGTTCATCCTGTGTTCGGGACTGCCACGTCAGGTTGGCCAAAGCACTAAGGCACATTTCCTTCAAGTCTGTCAAAAACAAAAAGAAAAAAGTTTTATCTATGATTACTACATTTCTATCACCAAGGGAATATTCAACACAAGATAGCCCACAAAATACCAAGCAGCACAGCCAAAGTGGAGTCATATTTGATCTGGAATGGCAATTGCAACTCAACTTCTATCAGCTATGAAGCAAAGGTCTTCTGAGTCTAACCTCAGGTCCCTTTTCTTTTTCAGTGGACAATTATTTTGAAATATGGCAGAGTTGTTCTTACTTGCTTGCTTTCGGAGGAAATAGGTATTCCCACTATGATGGCATATATTGCAATGAAAACTGTAGTTGGTCATGAAAGGTAGACAGGATCTGTGGATCAGCCAAAGTGTACAAATCAGTGAACTTGATACACACTTCATTACAGACACTAATCAACAGCCACAGTTATTTATTTATTTATTTATTGGTACCGGGGATCAAATAGCCAGTTATTTTAATTCAAATACAATATGAATACAAAATGAAAAGAGCAGCTTCTTTCCTACCCTGCTAGCTCACATTCTCTCAGCCATAAAGATAATTCATCCCTCATTTGGGAAATCAAGGTTATTCTTGCCATTCGTTCTTTAAAGGCCCCAATGCGCTGTGTGATGAGCCTGTAGTAGAACATTGTAAGCTACCCACAAAAACTATGCATCCATCACCAGATGATCTAACTGCTTGTCTTTATCTTAAAGGGTACCGTTTCTTCCCCTATTCCAATATAATGTCAAAAGTCCCTTTCAAGTACAGGTGTTAGCCAATCTTTACAAGTTTTTTAATTTTACTGGGAAGGACTGTTCCTAGCTACTCCAGGACACTGAACATTATGTCAGCCTTCAAACTACACCTGGCTGTCCTAAGAACTGAGATGGGTGGGCCGCAGAACCACCATGATCTGATAATTGCTCCTGGGATGATGCTTCTAGACTCCCTCTTTGTGTTAAAATCAAATATAAAAGTCTCAGCCCTGATGGCACAGCCCTCTCTTGGACTTGCTTGCTGCAGTATTGCCGTGCATCAACAAGCTCTCAACTCTTCTACATTCCTTGAGTATTGGTAATTTCTCTTTCCCACTCGTGGTACTGGCCTCCCACAGCACCATGTAGCTGGGCTTCCAGTGTGATTTCTCAAATTCAGGTACAAGCTGGTCTCTCAAAAGCTGCCCAAATTCTGAACTGTAGCTTAGTTTGTCCCTGAATTGCCCTTGGCTATCTCTGGTAAATTTCCATTCCTAAACTGTCTATCCAAATACATTTTTCTTGCTAAAGTGGTTCAATTTTAGGCCTTACTTAGCCAGTGTGTTTTCCCCACAGACCTTTTTACCAAGACCAATTCTTTCTTCCTGAACCCTCAGTATTTTTCTTCCCCTTAAACACTCTTTCCCAGGTCATCAGTCATGTGTTAATTGGTACATCAGCATTTCTAAAATCTACTTTAACTTTTTAACAAGTTTAACAAATATAAAAAATAAATCATAAAGGAGCCTGTAATCCCAGCACTAGGAGGCTGAGGCAGGATTCCCACAAGATTGAGGCCAGCTTGGGCCTACATAGTGAGTTCAAGGCTAGCCTGAACCTCACAGTGAGACCCTGTCTCAAAAAAACCAATCAACCCATCAATCAATCAATAAGGAAGATATGTCTTTATTACCATACTTAAGGGCAATTAATTTCAGAATAAAGCAGCCTTATTTTGAGATAAGCCATTCCTCCTTAAAAAATATATTAGGATAATATGGACCATAAAGAACATTAGAGGGCCGGGGATTTAGCTCAGTGGCTTCACTGCCTGCTGCGCAAGCGCAAGGACCCGAGTTCGATCCCCGGTACCAAAAAAAAAAGAACATTACAGAGCCAGCGGAATAGTTCTGTCACAGAGAGGGAGTCAGTAATGCTCACCTGCTAGCTGCTGGGAAGATCCCCAGAATAAGAAGTTTTTCATTTTCACTCCTAATTATGATTTTTAAGTCACTAGAAGAAATGCCATGTTTAGAAATAAGTTTTGCTGGGCCGGGGAACAGTGGCACCACACCTGCCTCAAAAGCACAAGGTCCTGAGTTCAATCGCCGGTACAAAAAAAAAAAAGTTTTGCTGAGGAGAACACAGGATAAAAGTCAAAAGCAATGAGAAAGGAAAAAAAAGGATGACTCAGGCATGAAGAGCACAGGTCATCTTCAATTTTTTTTCAGTGCTGGAGACTGAACCTGAAGCCTTGCACATGATCAGTATTGCTCTTCTACCAAGCTACACCCCAGATGCTCAAATTTCAGCAAGAGGCTTTCTCCATCACACACATCAAATCCCTCCTTAAAAATCCAAAATGCCTAATACAAAGCTTAAATGATACCATCTCAAATTTGTTTATATAATGCTTTCTAGTTGCACAGTTCTATTTCCCAACCAGGTCACAAGCTCTAAGGAGAGGCAATACCCACCATTGATACTATTAATGCTATTCCCATAGTAAATAGAAAACAGGTTAAGGCAGTAATGGCGAACCTTTTAGAGCTTTTAATGATACAACAGCTTGCTGCTGCGGTAAGATTCACCATCACTGGAGTTAAAACAATTCCTTAGTCTACTAGACACACAGGAAGCAGGAGACTTCTTTTGCTTACAAACCATCCAATTGTTAAACATGCTCTGATTGATTTTAGAATCCAATTCTTATAAAAGTACTCACGAGGTATCTATGCCAAAGGTATCTGCTGTGAACCACTTTGTGCATATCCCACACTGCAATTCTACCTCTCCCAACTGTCGGCCATTCTCTTCATCCACAGAACCAGCTTGAGTATCCATTGCCTCTGAAGTATCCCCTGCACCTTCCTGTGACCAAGAGCAATTAGAGAACCAAATATAATGCATTTTTCATTTGGTTAAGAACAGGCTGAAGATGTAGCTCAGTGGTATAGCATTTGCACAGCATGCACAAAGCCCTGGGTTCAGCTCCCTGCACTGGAAAAATAAATTTAAAAAGCAAATTAGAGACAGAAGGGAAAGGGGGTGAAAAAAAGTTATGCACATGTACCAACTTCCCACAAGGAATATAAACATTATGTACTACACACATAGTAATAAACTAAAATAAAAATAAAATAAAAAGCAAATTAGCAGGAGAGCTGGGTGTGGTGGTTGGTACATGCCTGTAGTCCCAGCACCAGGGAGGCTGAGGCAATAGGATCACCATGAGTTCAAGGCCAGCCTGAACTACATGGCAAAACTTTGTCTCAAAAAACAAAACAAGGGGGCTGGGGATTTAGCTCAGTGGTTTCGCCGCCTGCTGTGCAAGCGCAAGGACCCGAGTTCGATCTCCGGTATCAAAAAAAAAAGGGGGGGGGGCGGGGCCCGGGGATTTAGCTCAGTGGCACCGAGCCTGCCTCACAAGTGCAAGGTCCAGAGTTCGGTCCCTGGAACCAAAACAAAACAAAATATTATCTGGGCATGGTGGAGCACACCTGTAATCCCAGCACTCGGGAGGCTGAGGAGGAGGACCACCACTAGGTTGAGGCCAGCC
Organism: Heterocephalus glaber; assembly: GCF_000247695.1. Next base: position 5,530,361 of record NW_004624780.1, read on the forward strand.
TGTGCTACACTGTGAGTTCAAGGCCAACCTGGACTACCTAGGAACATCCTGTCTCAAACAAAGAGAAAACATAAAAAGCAAATAAAACCTGGCACAGTGGCACAAGCTGTGATCCAGCACCAAGGGAGGCTGAGGCAAGAAGATTGGCAAGTTCAAGTCCCACCTAAGTTTGTGTCCAAAAAACCCCTGAGGCTATAGCTCAGTTCTACAGCGCCCCAGTATTTAGTTTCCAATACTGTAAATATATAAGTACATAAATATAAAATACAATATTTTCCTTTGCAAACATCCAAAAAGAAATACTTACTAGTGTCTCTTTTCCATTAGAGGATTCTGTCTCCAAACCGCCACTTACATCAACCAAGTTTGCATCCCTGTAAGGTAATGAAAGTACTCAAGTAAGAATGTTTAAGAAAAACCTCAAAATGTCAACTTGCAAAGATGATGGTCAAATACAGCTGAACTTCACATTCCTAAGGCTTTTTCAGCTGGGCCGGCTCCAAAAATGGATGTCAGAGCAAGAAGAGTGAGGTACCAGCTCCGTACCAGATGCAAGAGCCACAGATAGAAACAGTAGCTGGGCTCGCACCTCTCCAAAAAGATAGGGGAAGGGGCGTGGCCTGCGTTGCAGTTCAGAAAAACGCGCCAAGCGCGATGGGCGGACGGAGATACGCGGCAGGAGTGCCCGGCGAGCTCAGCAGTTGGCCGCGGGCTGGGTCCCGAAGAGGGGCGGTTGGAACGCGCCGGGGCCGCAGGATTCCAAAGGGCGGGCCTCCCTTCACTGCCCTCCCTAGGCCGCTGTCGTCTTACCTGCTTTCGGCCTCCCCAGAACTGGGCTCCGCAGGCGTCGGCGCAGTAGATGCCCCCTCTCCGGCCGGAGCGGCTGCTATCGCTGCCACCGGTTTCGTCTCCCCGTCTTCCGCCGTTATTGCATTTGCGGCCGCTCCTGAACCAGGTCCTGCACCCGCTCCAGAGCCAAGGCCGGTTCCCGCCGCCGCCATCACGGCCGCCTCCCAGAAGTCTCGCGAGAATACAACCTCTTGTCTCGCGCGCGTTGCTGGCTGGTGTTGTACTCTTCAAGTAGTAAAGGCCTCTGATGGACCCGCCCCTGGTTTGAGGAATATGCTTCATAACGCCCCGCTTTAAACCGGTTGGGCGCGTCGCGGCCACGGAGACGACCAAAGGCTACGCCTGGTGAAGACTGTTAGTTGGGTTTCCTTTAGGATTCGCTACCCTCTTGGATGAATGCTGCCTAGTTTTGTGGCTAAGATCGCGCATAAGAGGCGCGGGCTGCGCCTTGACTTTGTATGGTGCGGTTGCCTTACAAACAAACGTTCTTCGCCCTTAAGTGCAAGAAATGTCTTCCAGTCCTCACCACTCGGCCCCTGGTGTAATTTGCCTTGCTGCGGAGGAGTCTGCCGCTTTGGGGCCCTTTCCAAAAGGCCTTTGGAAATGAGAATCTAGAATCTGATTCCAGAGCCCAAATTAGATAGGCGCAGCGGAGAGGGGAGGGGTGGTAAGGGGAGTGTCCAGGCTAGAAGTAGGTGAGAAACGAAGGGTGCGTTTCCTAGCGGCTTATTGTGAAAGGAGGAAAATGAAGCCCCAGAGTCAGGAAACTTGGGGCTGGCGGACTTGAAGTTTTGTACTTAGGAAAAGAAAGAGGCTCCATTAAAGGTAGGATTTGAGAAGTCATCACCAAGAGCTGGTAGGTGAAATCACTGGAGTGAATGGAAGCTTTCGCAACTATGGTCTCCAAATTCGAGGATACAAACCTCTAGGAATTTGGGGGTATTATTTAGATATCAGTGTTTAGAAGATCTTTATTTCTAAAACATTGCCAAAGAATGCACTGTCCTCACAAAAGAAGGGCATGTCTCCAATTCTCCATCTGGAAAACTGGGGCAGCTGACACAATTGGAAATAATATATTTTGATTTCACAATAGGTTTTTAACAAAACTGAAGGAAGGTCTAATAAAATTACCAGACGATAGATGATAGATGTGGATGCTAAATCCTGATATTACTGGGTGATAGTTTAAGGAGAAACGGGATACTTGCTCAAAATGTCTCCCCCAAAATGTTTAATTATTGTGGCAGTTTTAATATGGACAAGTTCTTTTTTTAAAAAATAGAGACATAATATATACACATCATGAGATACATTATGGGCACATTATGATAATTTGATATATGTATAAAATGTGAAGTAATCAAATCCAGGTAATAAGCAGTTATATCTTTTCAAACTTCAATTTTTAAAAAAAGTGGTACTGGGGGTTGAATCTAGGATCTTTGCACTGAGCTATATCTTCAGGCTTTTTAAATTACTTTCTTCATTAAGCTTATTGGTACATTTTAGCTATACAATATATTTACATTCATCATTGGGAACTTGTACCTTTACATGATGTATCTTGGTTCTTATTTTTCAGGCTTTTTAAATTTTGAGATAGGGTCTTACTAAGTCACTAAATTGCCCAGGCTGGGCGTGAATTTGTGATCCTCCTGCCCCAGCCTTCCAGAGTGCTAGGATTGCAGATGTATGCCATGCCAGCTTTATTTATTTATTTTTTTTCAGGGCTGAAGATTGAACCTGAGCCTTGCCTGGTTACACAAGCTACACCCCTGGCTCTAGCTTTAAAGCTCTTCCCATTCCTCCTTCCTGGGAATTGATCCAAGGGTTGTTCTCTCACTGAGCTACTATTTTACAGCTCCACTTTTTTCCTTTATTTTTGAGACGGTCTCACTGTGTTGTTCGGGCTGGTCTTAAATTCACTTTTAGCTCAGCCTGGCCTCAAACTTGCCATCCTTTTGCCTCGGCCTACTGAATAGTTGGGATTACATAGGTGGGTCCCTGTGCTCAGCAACTTTCATCATTTTTATGTCTTGAGAATTTCATAGTCTAGTCATTTTGAAATATATCATAGATTGTTTTAACCAGCAGTTGGCATTTTGTGCTCTAGAAAACCAGAACTAATTTTTCCTCTTTGTTTTGGTACCTCTTACCTCATTTCTTTCTGTGCTTCCTTTTCTCTAACCCTTCCATTCTAGTGACCACTATGACCCTCTGTTCTTTTATGTCATTGACTATTTATTTTCCAGAATCAAGTGAGAACATGTGCTTGTCTTTCTGTGTCTAGCCTATTTTATTTAACATAATTATCTCCAGTTCCATCTGTGTTGCTGCAAATGGCAGGATCTCATTCTTTCTATGGCTGAATAATATTCCATTCTGTGTATTATTTACATTTTCTTTACTCGTTCATCATTGATGGACATCTTGCTTGATCCATGTGTTGGCTACAGTGAATAGATGGGCATGCAAGTATCTTTTTGGTATAACGACTTTATCTTTGAATACATTCTCAGTAGTGGTATTGCTAGATTGTATGGTAGTTATATTTTTAGTTTTTTGTTTTATTTTTGCAGTGCTGAGATGTGAACCCAGGGCCTTGTGCTTGCTAGGCAGATGCTCTACCACTAAACTTCATTCCAGTTTTTTTGTTTTGTTTTTGTTTGTTGTTTGAGACAGGATCTTGGTATATAGACCAGGCTTGTCTTAAACTCACTGTGTAGCCCAGACTGGTTTCCAGCTCATGGTGATCCTCCTGCCTCAGCCTCCCAAGTGCTGGGATTACAGGAATGTGCCACCACGCCTGGCTCCTATTAGTTCTTTTTTTTTTTTTTTTTTTGGTATTAGGGTTCGAACTCGGGACCTTGCATTTTCCAGGCAGGAAATCCCCAGCCCTCCTATTAGTTTTTAAAGGATCTCCATAATGTTTCCATGATGACTATACTTACATTCCCACTAACAGTGTAGAGTTCCCCTGTCTGAATCCTTGCCAGCACTTACGACTTTTGTCTTTTTGATAATAGCCATTCTAACACAATGATATCTCATTGTGGTTTTAGTTTGCATTCCCCTGATGATGATACGGAGCAGTTTTTCATACACTTGTTGACCATTTGTATGTCATCTTTTGAGAAATTTCTGTTCAGAACTTGAGCCCATATTTTAATTGGATTACTTGAGTTTTTGCTGTTCGGTTTTTTAAATTCCTTTATATATTCTGGATTCTAATCCTTTGTTGGCTGAGTAGTTGGCAGATGTTTCCTCCCATTTTATAGCTTGTCTCTTCACTCCAATGATTGTTTCATTTGCTGTGCAGGAGCTTGTTAGTTTGATAGAGTGCAATTTGTCTAGTTTTACTTCTGTTGCCTGTGCCTTCAGGGTCCTATCAAAAAAAATCTTTGAACATGGCACAACTTCTTTGATACTCCTCCTTTCCCTTGCACATGTAGACTGGACTAAGTGACTTTCTTCTAACCAGTAGAATGAGGGAAAGGAAAAGAGTAATTTCTGGCTGTGTGTGGTGCTGGGGATAAAATACAGGGCATCATGCACTCTACCACTGAACTACATCCCCAGACTCCTCTGCCAAATAGTTTTTTTACAGTGTAGAAACTGGCAGACAGACACCATTTTAACCAAATGGTCCAAGTTAACACTGTTAGTAATGTCACATTGACATCACATATTCCCTGATACGATGGCATGAGAAGGCTGTGTCATTTCTGTGGTATTCTCATCATTTCTGTGGTATTCTTCCTGCAGATCCACAACTCCAGATCTAATTGTGGGAAAACATCAATGGACTCCAAATTGACAATCATTCTAAAAAGTATGTATCCAACCTCATAAAACTCCCTGTGAAGATGTAAAATGTGATTGGAGATTGCAAATACATTTTTATGCTTTACTACCAGAAGTGAAGCTCCAAGAAAGCTGAGGTCCATAGACAGCTTGGGACACCATACGCAATGCTCACCTCGCTATGCAGATAAAGACACTGAAACATCCAGAGATCACACAAGCTTTCAGTTACCAAGCGGGACAAGGGCCCTGGCTCAGTGACTCCTAGCATTGTGCCTTTTATTTCTCAAAGCATAATCTTTAGTAGATTAAAATAAAAAATGTATCCAGTACCCTTCAAACTATCAAGGCAGGTGTGGTGGCACACACTCGTAATTCTAACTACTTCAAGACCTCTCAAAAATGTAAAAAGGGGGTGGGTGTGTGTGGAGAAGTAACTCAGTGGTAGAGTGCTTGCCTAACATGCACAAGGCGCTGGGCTCTGTCCTCCCTAACACACACATATACACATACACATAGATACTCATATACACACATACACACACATGGTCCCTAGACAAATACTGGCTCTGAAGGAGAGGAGGCACTCTGGAAACAACTACTGGGGAGAAAGCTAATGAAACTTTCTCTCACCAATAAGAGGTCAAAGGTTAAAAATGCAAGAGTCACCTGTAATCCCACCCCTCAGGAGGCAGGGGCAGGAGGATCCCTGAAAATTTGAGGCCAGCCTGGGCTACATAGCGAGATTCTGCCCCCTCCCCCAGGAGAGAGAGTGGTTGATGGAGAAGCTTTCCAAAGAAAGTGTTTGCAGTGAGTGAGTCAGCTGATGAAGGTAGAGAGGTAGACTTGACCTTAAGGAAGGGATCTCTTTCATATCCCCAGACAGGAACAGGGGACCAAGGAAAAATACCAATGGCTGGCAGTGAGAGCCTAGAGAATGCACATATGATGTCATCAATTTTTATCTTCCTTGCTTTGCCTCAATAGCAGTTTGTTATTTAAGTATAATTTTAAGTGCAATTATAACAGTTAGAAGCTGGGCCTGGAGATCTCCAGTGGGTAACTAAAAGGATAAAGCTTGGTGGTGCTCCCCCCACCCTTTGAGGCAGAGTCTTGCTATGTTGTCCAAGCAGACCTTGAACACACAAACCTCCTACCTTACCTTCCTGAGAGCTGAGATTATAAGCATGTACCTTGATGCCAGGCTTTTCCTTTATTTTATATGTCTTCCTTATTACCTTAAAACTTTGGATCAAATGGCAATACAGTGTTTGTTAGATCTAAATTGACCTAACCTATCTCTGTCCCCTTTTAAGACTGAGGACACTGAGATAAGAGTAACAAAGGCATTTGCAAGATTTCTATGGACACGCTCAGTGTAGTGGCATGGGCCTGTAATTCCAGCACTTGGGAGGCTGAGGCAGGAGGATTGATGCAAGTTTGAGGTCAGCCTGGGCTACATAGTGAGTTCAAGCCTGTCCTGAACTACAAAGCAAGACTGTCTTAAATTAAAAAAATGGTCTCTAGGGCCGGGGATTTAGCTCAGTGGTACCTCCGCCTGGTAAGCGCAAGGTCCAGAGTTTGATCCCCGGCACTACAAAAAATTCTCCAGTCATTATTCTATGCCCCAGTCACCTCAGATGATTCCAGGAGAATCAGAGCCTTGAGACCATCTCTTGATGTAGTCACTGTCTTACAGGAGGGTAGTGGTACTCAGCAGATTGATGTAGGTCTGGGGTGCGGCCTGAGATTTGCAGCAGAGAATTTCCTTAGGACCCCTGCAGAGTTTTGGAGGCCAGAAAGGGAGCCAGGGAGTGAGACTAATGATCTTCTTGTGGTCATACCCACTTCCTCCCTGAATGTGGAGGTGGGAGGTGGCTGAGGCACAGGGATTGCCAGCTTGGATCTGGCATGTCCTCCTGAGGTCCCTGTGCTGAAGAGGCTCTGTCACCAGCCCATAGCACTATGGGAAGGGCTGTGGGAGGCCTTTGGCTGGCTGGTCTGCTGGTCTTGTCTCTGACCCTTCCTCTTTTTTTTTGGTACCAGGGATTGAACTCAGGACCTTGTGCTTTCAAGGCACGCAGTGGCACCACTGAGCTAAATCCCTGGCCCAGACCCTTCCTCTTTTGCTTCGCTACTGTGTGTGACTTTGCTTTCCCCTGTGCTCCTGCCAAGATGTGCCTAAGTGGTCATGGAGTAAAACCCTAAAAGTGACCCCCAGTCTCTTTATAATTTATTATCTCGGGTGTCTGCCGCAGTAATGGGAGGCTAACCCGACAGAGCTGAGTGAAAATGAAGCTATACAGTAGAGAAACACATCTGGGAGTTAGCAGAGACCTGAAGTAGGGGAAATTCAAGATTGAGTTTCTTTCATTGAGGGGTAGACGGACTGGGGAAGACAGTTGATGACCTCTTTTTCCCTAACCAAAGGAAGGTCCTGACTGTACTGTAATTGTGTGACTACTACTGAGGGGTTTAAGCTTTCAGGATTCAGTCACACAAAACCTCTGCTGGAGCAGCTATGTCTGCAACATACCAGCCTGTGAGACCTACACACCATAGTCAAGGTTGAGATCCGCAGTCCTGTTTTTTTTTTGTTTTTTTTGGTACCAGGGATTGAACTCGGGACCTTGTGCTTTCGAGACAGGTGGTGGAACTACTGAGCTAAATCCCTGGCCCCAGTAGTCCTTCTTTGGGATGGCCATGCTCAACCCTGAAGAGTATGAAGGAAGCTTCAAGCTCAACAAACAGAAGAAACACCTGGAATCTCCAGGAGGGAGAGGCAGTGGCTGAAGGTTTTGTTTGAGGTAGTAAATAGGACATCCTGTCTACAGAGGAACTATCCATTCATGAGTGAATCGGATTTCCAATTGTATATTGAATACAGCAGAAAATGGCAGTGCCATCTTGTTCCTCTGTGGCTTGAGATCTCCTAACCCAGGGATGAGCTGGAGGAGTACTTTATATATACACACAAAAGTGCTTCCCCCAAGTCTCTCTGCCCTCAGGCAGTGGAATGGCTCCCTGCATAGCAAAGGCAGATCTGGTGTAGGTGCCATTTCTGGAGGAAAAGGGAAAGACCTGTTACTTTTTCCCCAAATCAGACCAGCACCATGAGTGATCCTGAACTTTAGTTCATCAGGCTTAAAGAATATTTGGGTGCCCTGTAGTTACAATAGCACATTGGGGGCTGAAGGTGTAGTTCAGTGGAAGAGCACTTGCCTAGCATGTGTACCATGTGTGAAGCCCTGGGTTCAACCCCTAGCACTATAAAAATAAAAAGTATATTTTAAACCAGGTCTGGTGGTGCACACCTGTAATCCCAGCACTCAGGAGGCAGGAGGATTGTCATGTGTTCAAGGCCAGCCATAACTACACAGTGAGACCACGTTTCATAAAAAAAAGAGGTGGCTCTGTCATGCAATGGATACCACACTGAAAACCAAAAATGAAAACTAAAGGTGTATTTCAAAACTGCTGAAATTTCAAGTGTTCTCACCATAAAAAATGATAAGCATCTGAGGCAATGAAAATGTTAATTGGTTTCATTTAATCATTCTACATTGTATACATAGATCATATCATATACTCCATAAATGTGTACAATTTGTGGATTTATAAAAATTTTTAAAGTTAAAAAATGTGTGTGTCTGTGCTTCTATGTGGGATGTTAGAGCTTTTTAGTATGCTATAGGTGTCCATTGGAAACAACTATGGATGGGCTTCCTGGGTGGTTCTTGTTTTCTGATCTTAGCCAAAAGGCCGAGAAATGATATTTGTTTCTGAGACAAGGTCTTACTATAGAATCCAAGCTGGCCTTGAACTTGCAATCCTCCCTCCTCAGCATGCATAGGTTTTTTTGTTTTGTTTTTTGACAGGGTCTCATATAGTTCAGGCTGGGCTTGAACTCACTATGTAGCCCAGGCCATTCTCAAACTTGCAGCGATCCTCCTGCCTCAGCCTCCTGAGTGCTGGGACTACAGGCGTGCTGCATGTGTAGTTTTAAAACAGCTTAGAAGATGAAACTGTTCCAAGAGTTGGGGAGGTGCTCGAGTAGCTACATCCATATTCGTGATTCCAACCCAAGCCTGAATCCATGCTAGAGGCTCAGGAAGAAGTTTTAGTGGAGACTCCTCCTTTTGTGTACATAGGGCATCTTCTCTTTTCTCCCCAGTGGAATCCAATGAAATAACCATTTCCAGGAAGTATAATGCCTTCCTTCATCCAGCATACACCTCCAGCAGAGGGCAGCACAAAACTGAAAATTATAATGAAACCAATCCTTAGTCCCTCTCCAGATCCTAAGGGACAGGTTAGGGCACTTTACAGAATGCCTTCCTATGCTGTGGCCCATGGGGGCCCTCTTGTCCTCTCGTGGTGGCTTTGGGACACAATCAACACATGACTTGGAAGTATATGAGGTCCAAGCAAACCATCTTTTGGGATGGTGCTTTCTTCCCTCTCACCTGTGGGAAAGTCCTTAGCATCTCATGTTCCTCCTGCAGATGACCACGGGCTTTGTTCTGCTTCCAGAAACGGAAGTGCTTGCTGCCTTGCCTGCGGTGCTGGTTTTTCCACACACGACCAACTGTTTCCAATTAAAAGGACACGCGTCCTCTGCTTAGGGGGGCAGAGAGCCTCACCATGCTAAAGCCTAGACTTTATTTCCAGGAGAGCAGGTCTGACTTCAGCAATAAAAACCAAGAGCATAAACAATCACATGTGACATCAGTCCTTAAAGTCATGTGACATCTACTGGAAGCCTAGCTCCTTGAAGGCAGGGGTTTTTGTCCACTGAACTATCCCTAGTATTAGGTCAGTGCCTGACACACAGGGACTCAATAATGGTCAAAATCTTTTTCATTCCTGGTGGGGTGGGGAGCATTGCTGGCGACTTAACCCAGGGCCTTCACACTGAGATATATTTCTAGACCTTTTTAATTTTTTGAGATAGGGCCTTGCTAAGTTGTTAAATTGCCAAGGCTGGGCTCAAATTTGGCACTTTCTGCCTCAGCCTCCCAAATTCTGGGATTACAGGTGTGTAATCCTCATTCCCCTCAGCTCCAAACCACGAAGCACCCAACAAACACCTGAATGGCCTCTTGGCTCTAGGTCCCTCTTCCCCCTAGTTTGTCTTAAAACCAGTCACTGCCTTATTCTAATGACTCCAACTGTCAAGAGTAGCCCAAAGCTTTGAACTAGATAGGAACCGGAAGTCACTAGCCATGGGCAGGTATAAAACTAAAAATACCTTCTAAATTTGGGGGCTTATAGGTAAGATTGTGATAAAGCTCCACATACACAGAAGACATCCACCAGTGCTTTGTTCCAACAACTGAATTCTAGGCTACCTAAACTTACCATCTACTACCCAAGCCACTAAAGCAAAGCATATACTATATCACATTCAATTTGTTCCAGATGCACCTTTGTTCAGGCACTTTCCTCCCCAGCCTCTACTGGTTATCCCTGCTCTGCTGACCTGTCACATTTATCCTTTTTGCACCTAGTCATGCTTCTTTGGATTATTTGACTTTTTCTCAGCATCTTACAGTTCTCTTGTATTGCCTGAGTCTGGCACCACATTGGGATGAGATGGTTAGTACTTAGCTGTGAAAGAGCACTTGCTGAATTCACTGATGAATCCCACCCTTCCTCAAGTATTGTTTTCAAATAGCACTGGCTGTAGGACTCTTCAGTTGGGCTGTCTGGCCACCTGGAGTTTAGATAGTCACAAAATTCTCCCCATGCCCCACTGTTCACCAGGAACATTCTCCAAGGTTTGAAACCTCTCTTGCCAGTCACTCCCTATAATTCTTCAACCAGCATTTCCTTTCCAATATCTCCTCTGGGTCACTCAGACCAGGAGCTTCCAAGCCTCAGTTCCTAACATAGCCTATTCCCATGTCCTCATCTGGTTAGGCCTCTTCATTCCTGTATGGAAAACTGAATACCAAGATGGCAACTAACCTGCTCTCACAGCCAGTACTGTGCACCAGTCAGGACCCAGGAAGGCCCAGAGTTTGAATTCTTCCAGTCCTATCAAGTGCTGTCTCTGGGAAGGCTCCTCAAATCTCACATTGCTTTACCTTACAGCACTAGTGACACTGCCTCCATTCACTGGATGGTCACATGGGTCTTGCTTGTGACTCTGCTAGGTGACCCTTTGCTGTTCACAGTGCCGTTAACTAGGTTGAAAGCTCCTTGGGGAACAGACACTGTAGCTTCAAACACTGCCTCTCCTGGTTCATGGCCAGTGGCACCCGTCCGACAGTTGTCAATGGGTTCTTCAGATACACAGTGCTTTCGTGACACTAGAAAGCAGAGGCCAAAGCATGATCTCCTGAAATGAGCATCTCCACAAAGTACCACGGCCTGGTACACAGGATGTTAAACTAGACCACAGTGGTCCCATCCAATTTCATCTGCTCCAGAACAGGGGCTGGACTATACATCTTTGCCACTCTGCAGCAACCGGCCAGAGCTGATGTGCAAGGAAAACCTGGATCTTTTAGGGAATACTTTTGCTTGCTAGCAAAGGTGCCTACTTCTGGACAATTTTATTGTGGTCCCCAAAATACCACAGCAGTTCATTTTTTGAAAATCCTTAAACTGATTTAGGGATGTAGGACCTAGAAGAGAACTAGATCTGGTCATGTAAACTGGTGAGTGAGACTTCTACCTGTGGTGGGATGTCAGGAATAAAACGCTTTTGCTGGAAAGCTAAGGGACTAGAAAGCTGACAGATGTCTTTCCTAGTTGGAGGTCATTGCCTTTTTTGTTCTGTGCCAATTCCACCCCCACCTTTCCATGCATAGGAAGAGGGTTGGCCCTTTTACCAGACATGGATTCCAGCTGCCACCCTTGAGTGGAGGGGGCTCTAAGCTACAGAAAGGCCAGGCAAAGGACTCAGCCACTGAAGGTCTGTGGTTTCCCAGTCAGCACCAAGCCCCCCATGCCCAGCATGTCCTTTGAGAAACTGCTGTTTCTCAGCCAAGATTTCTGCCTAATCACCCCCTATTCACAAAACTGCCTGCTCTATTCAGAGTGGGCTGCTGTTTTTTGAGACAGGGTCTCACTATGCAGTCCAGGCTGGCCCCAAACTCAACAATCCTTTGCCTCAGGCTCCAGAGTGCTGGGAGTACAGGTGTGCACCACCATGCCCAGCTTAAAGTGGGCTCCTTGATGCACCATCCTTATACATCTTGGTTCCCCAAGACCACCTGACCACCTAGCACTGGGCACCCACCTCCTCCCACTCATCTTAGCAAAACCTCCAAGAAGCCTCTCCTCCATGGACTTTACACTTATACAGACCACTCACTGGTGCCTAGTCCTATACTTTTTTTTTTTTTTTCTGGAGATCAAACCCGGGGCTTGTTCCCTGCTAGGCACATGCTCTGGCACTGAGCTACATCCCTACATCCCCAGCCCTGTATGATTTTTTATGCTTCTTTTTGGGGGGCAGTACTGGGGATTGAACTCAAGACCTTCACAGTGGGCTATACCTCCAGCCCATTTTGTAATTTTTTTTTGGTATTGGGGATCGAACATGGAACCTTGTGCTTGCGCAGCAGGCACCGGAACCACTGAGCTAAATCCCCGGCCCTCCATCTTGTAATTTTTGTGACAGGCTCTCACTGAGTCAATAAGCGGCCCAAGTTGGGCTTGAATTTATGATTATCCTGCCTCAGCCCCCCAGAGTCCTGGGTTTACAGGCACATGTCACTGTGCCAGGCTTATGTTACCTTTTCTTATCTGACATTTCTACATTTCAAAAAAACACTCCCGGTAGGGAGCTTGTCTCTTTGTGTACCCCATGACAACTCACAGGAAAGGATCCTTTGACAAAGATCAGGTGCACGTGAATCAAGAAAACTATACCAGCCAAGGTGTGGATTTTTCCCTTTCCCACTTTCGTGGAATGGGCCTGAGGGGGAAAGGGACTTGACAGGCTTTGGGGGGGCAAGGGAGAAAGCACAGAAGCTGAAAAACAAGAGATACAAGGCTGAAACCTGGTCCCGAGGGGCATTACTCATCTTACCGGCTGAGCTTGCTCTCCATACTTTAAGGATCAGTGTGAGACAGAGTGAGATAACGTAAAGGGAAGCGCACCACACCCCTGAGTGAACAGACGGAAGGGAGCTATAAAGAGCTCAGACAGGGCCATGTTGTGGCCCTAGGGTGAGTGTGGCTTTTATTTCCTCTTGGAGAAGGAAGAGAAGGGGAGCTTTCCCAGGCTCCCCAACCTAAGGAAGGGGTGAGTGAGCCCGAAGATCATTCAGAAAGGCTTCCATTGTCCACTTGCTGGCACTTGGTTGCAGGGTAAGGACAAGAGAGACCCCTTGGGTAGCAGCTCTCACATTAGAGGCACGAGGAGGTCTGTGCTGGTGTTCAGAGGAGGGGCAGGAGCCCTGAGTGAGGCAAGGGCAGGTGGCCAGCCCCACACCCAACCCCTGCCCGGGATGCGAGTGTTCCTGAGGCTGGCTGTTGTTCCCGAGAAGGCCTGAGGAGCCTGGAAGGACCGCTCCATCCGATGGCTGGTCCCTTAAATGTCCATCTCAAACTGTGACTCTTCACCTAGGAGAGAAGGGACAGACTAAGCAAGCAATGGGCAGATGAGGGTGCTGAGGCCCTGCTCTTCCATTCTCCTTCCTCCAAGAGCACAGGGTGTGATAATGTGCCGGGGAGAAGCAGAAAGGCAGGACAGGCTAGGAGTTCCTGGACACAGGCCTGACCTTCCGTGTCAAGCTGTGCGCTTTCTCAATCCTAAATAAAATAGCAGAGACTAGGTATCCTCATAGGAATTTTCATTCATTCATTCATTTATTTTACCAGGGATTGAACTCAGAACCTTGTGCTTTCGAGGCAGGCGCAGTGCCAATGAGCTAAATCCTCGGCCCTATAATTTTTATTTTTAATAAGGGTGATAGCCAGGTGTGGTGGTGCTCTCCTGTAATCCCTGTATTTGAGAGGCTGAGGTGGGAGGATCGCCATGCCAACCTGAACTACATACATAGTGAGAGCCTGCCTCAAAACAAAATAAAACAAAACCCAGTGTGGTGGCCATGTCTGTAATCCCAGCAATCAGGAGGCTAAGGAAGAAGGAGCGGCCAGCCTGGGCTACATAGTGAGTTCAGGGCCAGCTTGAACTACAAAAGGAGACCCTGCCTCAAAAAACCAAAAAGCAAAACGGGTGAACAGCTATTTGTGGCCTTATAAAAAAGCAACTACATCAAAAAATGTCCCTTAGGGCCAGGGATTTAGCTCAGTGGTGCCGATGGCTGCCTCGCAAGCAACTAATGGCCCGAAACCATGCTGCCTTTCAGCATCTGCCAGGCTGCTCTATGCATGCGCCTGAACCCACCCTGCTTTCACCACTTCCTCTAGGCTGAGATGAGTCCACCACTGGCCCCCCTTGGTGCTGGGACTCTCAAGGTGCGGCTGAGTCCTGTCTCGCAGGTCCAGGAAGGTGGCTTCTGCTGCTGCATTTGTCAACAGAGCAGGCCCAGCCCAGCCCCAGGCGCTTGCTGTCTGGGCATGGGGCGCTGCTGTAGCAGGGAGCTCAGGGGCTCCTGCAAACCAGGCTCAAGGGCACAAACAGCACATTTACACACACTGTGGCCAGGGTGGCTGCTGCTGGCTTGGAATGTGGGGACACCAGGAAGGGCCTTGCTACCAAATGTCCAAGCTGCAGAGACAACTGGCAGCACTGTTTCTGTCTGCTTCACACAGGGTCCATCAAGGAGCCAACGCACGTCTGCCAGGAGGCTTCAGGATGTACTTCCTATTTTGTGGACATCTAACTCCTGAGTGGGCAAGCACACCTTGTCTTTAACAAGTTGTCTCCTGCACCACAAACATCACGGGTGTGTTCCTAGCACAGCTCGTGAATAATTTAGGGGCACTTAGCCAGAGCCTCTGGCACTTCATGTCTGTCTGTCTGTCTCTCTCTCTATCAATCTATCTACACTATCTCCCTATGTAGCCTAGGCTGACCTCAAATTCCCTATGTAGCTCCACCTGGGCTCAAACAGTCCATCCTCCTGCCCCAGCCTCCTGAATGCCAGGATTACACCCAGCTTGCCCCTGCCATTTTATTTGTAGTTATTTATTTATTTATTTTGGTACCGGGGATTGAACATGGGACCTTGCGCTTGTGAGGCAGGCGATGGAACCACTGAGCTAAATCCCCAGCCCACCCCTGCCATTTGAGATCAGCTCCTCACTAACTTATGTTACCTGACAGCACACAATCACCCTCCCTGTGGTTCATGGGCCCTTGAAGAAGGCAAGCTGGTACCACTGAGGGTTCCACCCTCCCACCCTACTACTGCTTTCTGGACTCTGAGGGTCGAAGTCACTAGTGTTCCCCCTCCCTCGAGCTAGTCCCCTTCCCGCTACTCACTGCCCGCTGGCTTGTCTTCCAGACTACTGCGAAGGTGGCTCTGGCTGGCTTCCATGGAGGGCTCATCACTGCTAGGGCTGGTGACTCCAGGGATGGTGGGCAGGTCCCTGGGGGGCGTTTTGGCCACAGGGGAGTTCCGACACTCCATCAGGAATTTCCGGTCATAGATGATCCTGGTCCCTGCAGGGGCACAGGGAGGTTGGTGAAGCTCCTGCTGCCGGTTTTCCCACCTCTTAGAGGGGTGGCTACAGCAGAGGTCATGGTACTTTTATAAAATCTGACCGAGGTTCACTCAGGGGTCTGCAACAGCGCAGGGCTCTGCTTATACCCCAAACTTGGGGTACCCCAAAGGGGCTTGCCAGTGCCAACTGAGCTGTTGTCTGCTCAGAGCTCTGCACCCCCATAGGGCTGGGTCCTGAGAGCCCCTTGCCGTGCCCACTGGCTCAGTGTTCAGGACCTAGGATGACTGCATCCCACAGGGAAAGTGATTTCCCATCAGTATTCATTGCTGTCCTAACAGTACTTCATGGTATGCCCAGAACAACTTTTCTTTCGTCAACTCGGAGGGCTGGCCAAAACCAGGAGGCACTGAGCTACATCCCCAGCCCTCTGTATTCTATGAGATAAGATCTTGCTAAGTTGCCCAGACTAGTCTCAAACTTGCAATCTTCCTGCTTCAGCCTCCTGAGCAGTTGGTATGACAGATATGCACTACCATTCCTGTCCAAAACAGGTATTCCTTTTCTGTGTGGTAAGGGGTACTGAAGATTGAATGAATGGCCTTTGCACTGAGATAGATCCCCAGATCCCCAGCCTTTCATTTTTTTATTTTGAGGCAGGGCCTCACCAAGTTGCTAAATTGCCCAGGCTAGGCTTGAACTTTTGATCTTACTGCATCAGCCTCTGGAGAGCTTGGATTACAGGCATGTGCCACCACTCCTGGCCAGAACAGGCATCTTTAATCCCATTTTACAAATTAGTGAACAGGCCAAGTATAGTAGCCAGCATTTGGTAAGGGTGAGACAGGAGGATCGTCATGAGCTCAAGACCAGCCCAGGCTACATAGTGAGTTCAGGGCGAGCCTGGACTACATTGAGACCCTGTCTCAAAACAACAGTAACAAAAACAGCGAACAGAAAACCAAGTGATTCATTCAAACTGGTAAAAATGAAACCTTTAGCTGACAGTGGTAGCTCAGCGTGAAGGCCTGGGTTCGATCTCCAGCACAGAAAAAAAAAGCCCTCACTCAAAGCCCTTCTCTTGTGTGTTCCCACCATGCTGCACCACATTAGAACCAGAGCCCGGGAAGTCCGTGCTCTTTTCCTGTTCTCTTCTCTCCTCCCACACGCAGTCATGCTGGGGTGAGGACAGGCCTCAGAATTCTTCACCGTCCTCCAACCACACCCAGGCCTCCCGGGGTAGCCACAGGAGAATAGCAGAGGGAGCTCACGGGTGAAGAGCGAGTCCTCAGGAGGCTCTGCTGCCACCTGCAGGGCAGAGGCTGCTTGTGCGGGGCACAGCCTGCAGTACCTGGTGGGTCTCGCGTGCAGGGCCTGTGGCAGGTAGCACATCCTGCTCCAAGTTAAAAATGTCCTCGTATTCCATTTTATAGTTGCCTGCTATGGTGGCAAGTGAATTTTGTTTTCCATACATAATACGTTATCAAGTTTCCTTTTAATGTATAGTAATTCCCAATTTAAGAGAGGTGTGATGGTGCATGCCTGTAATCCCAGTACTTTGGAGGCTGAGACAGGATGATTCTATGTGTGAGACTACCCTGGCAATTTAATGACTTAGTGCGACCTTATCTAAAAAAAAAGAAAAAGAGGCCGAGGGTATATATAGTTCAATGCAAAGGTCCTGAGCTCACTTCTCAGTGGGCGGGAGGGGGGGCACAGACAAAAACACCAAAGTAATATTCAATTTAATGTTATAATAGTTATGTAAGTTATGCTATATAATATATAATGAAAATTTTTTTTTTTTTGTACCAGGGATTGAATTCAGGTCCTTGTGCTTTTGAGGCAGGTGCTGGAACCACTGAGGTAAATCCCTGGCCCAATAAAATATAAATTAAAGAGTAAAGATGATATAAAGAGAAATACTAGGCTAGGAATAGTGGTGCATGTCTGTAATCTCAGCTACTCAGGGGGTCCAGGCCCAACCCAGGCAACTTAACCTATTTTAAAATTTTAAAAATTAAAATGTAAAATAAAAATAAAAGGGCTGGGCATGTAGTTCAGTGAGAAGGCACTAGGTCAATCCCCAGTATTGGGGAGTGGGGGAGATGGGGTATTAAAGCTAGGTGTAAGTAGAATTCAAAGTATGATAAGGGCTGGAGTTGTAGCTCAGTGATACAGCACTTGTCTAGTAGGCATGAGGCCCTTGGTTTGATCTCCAGCACCACAAAACAAAAACCAAAATATCAGCTGGACACGGTGGCACATGCCTGTAATCTCAGCACTAGGGAGGCTGAAGCAAGAGGATCTCCACAAGTTTGAGACCATGGCTGAGCTACATAGTGAGTTCAAGACCAGCCTGAACTATATAGCGAGACCCTGTCTCAGAAAATAGAAAAAAAATCATAAATATTATGCAGATAAGCTGGGTGTGGTAGTGCATGCAGGTAATCCTAGCACTCGGGCAGCTGAGGCAGGAGGATAGCTGTGAGTTTGAGGCCAGCTTGGGCTACATAACCAATTCAAAGCCAGCCAAAACTAGTGAAACCTTCTTTAAAAAAAACAAAAACAAAACCTATAAACAAGTGATTAGGCAGTGTGTGAAGTTGGAAAGCAGAGGCACATGTGGGTCCAGAGGGACAGAAGGTGCCCACCTGCCTGTGGGCATGGGACAGAGACTCCCGGCTCTCCACTTCCTGCTTCTAGCACCCCTGACCCATGGAAGCAGCTACTCACCCCAATCTTGCATGGCCTGAAGGGTGTGTGGAGGATGCATAACATTGCAGGGGACCCAGACCCTTGTACCCATGAGAT
This sequence comes from Heterocephalus glaber, assembly GCF_000247695.1. The sequence continues at coordinate 5,548,418 of NW_004624780.1, forward strand.
GGGGTCATGATAATCACCCCAAAACTCAGAGCACCTGTGCTGCTGGGCCCCAGCCCCCTTAGATCTGGGGTTCAGTCCTGAACTACCTGTGAAGAACAACTGAGCCTATTTTTAAAAATTATTATTTGTTTGTTTTGAGACAAGGTCTTACTATGTACTATGTAGTCCACGCTGACTTCAAACTCTCAAGATCCCCCTGCCTCAGCCCCCGAGCTGGGACCACTATGTCCAGCCTGAACCCACTACAGTATTCCTCACTGAGTCTAACTTTCCCCTCTGCTAGTGCTACCAGCCCAGGGAAGTCAGTACTTTTGCTCACCGGGCGGCAGGAGGGCTGAGGCTGTGAAGGCAAGATGTGCCTGCCCATTGGGTTGGCATGTGGATCAGCACAGCGGCAGAGACAAGCCAGCTGTCTCCATGGGTTCGGGTGACATATTACACTCCTATACACCCCATCCACAGGAGAGTCAGTTACAGGGCTGGATAGTGTGGGAAAGAGGGGAGAGGAAGGGGGTGAAAAAATAAGATGCGTTAGGTTTTTGGGTTTGGGGGTTTTTTTTTGGAGACAGGACCTCGCTATGTAGTTCAGGCCAGCCTTGAACTTCTGGTGCTCCTCCTTCTTCAGCCTCCCAAGTGCTAGGATTATAGGCATGTGCCACCTCCCAGATGCACCACCTCCCACAATGAGTGTGATCATTATGTGCTGCATCATGGACCAAGAAAAATTAAAAAAAAAAAAAAAGAAATCCTGGAAACAACACACCCATTACCCCAGCACTCTGAGGATAAGGCAGGAGAATCACAAATTTGAGCCCAGCCTAGGCAACTCAGCAAGACCCTGCCTCAAAATAAAAAAAGGCCTGTGGATGTAGCTCAGTGTAAAGGCTCTGGGTGCAATACGCTAGTACCACACAAAGAAAAAGGAAAGAAAAATGCCAGGCATGGTCCGCACGTCTGTGATCCTAGCACTTGGGAGGCTGAGGCACGAGGAACATAAGTTCAAGGCCCGCCTGGGCTACACAGCAAAACCCCGTCTCAAAAAAAGCACCCCAAAACCCAAAACCCTGGCAACAGACTTCAGGAGGGAGTGTGAGCCCACCTCCATCCTTTTTAGCCTTGCAAAATCCAAGAACCACCAGGACCTTGAACTTGGGCCATGTTTTACAGCCAGTGTCCTTTGGGACTTCAAACTTAGATGTACATCAAACATAGGGAGAGTATTTTTCTCAAGGGGTGCTTTGTGCTGATGACAGTTTGCTTGTTTGTATAAAGCAACACGCATATTCACTACAGCGGTGATGGAAGACCTACATTTCCAAGCAGGTGGCTTGTAATACTGAAAGCTCTACAAGGTTCGCCACCACTGCCCAAGGGTCTAGTTTACTCACCGATGAAACAAGAGTCTTGTACTAGAATCCTCCTGGCTATTTTTAAAGCAGCAGCCATGCCCCTTGTATTTTTAGGATCTTGTTGGCAGGTGCTTAATGCATAAATAACAGGAGCCTCGGAGGCAGAAGTTCTGGGCTCAAACTAGGGTCACCACAGACTAGTCCCTCAACTCCAAGTCACAGTTTCATTCTCCACTACAAGAGGAAGAGTGGAATCCATGCTGATTGTGGTGGCACACACCTGTGATCCCAGGACTTGGGAGGCTGAGGCAGGAGGATCTCTGCAAGTTCAAGGCCAGCCTGAACTACATAGTGAGACTCTGCCTCAAAAAACAAAACACTGCCTTGCAAGCGAAAGGTCCGAGTTCGATCCCCGGTACCAAACAAAACAAAACAAAACCCCAAAAGAATGAAATCCCCAAGCTGGGTTCAGTGGGACATGCCTGTAATCCTAGTGCTCCCGGAAGCTGAGGCAAGAAGACCACCAAGTTCAAGCCCAGTGCAGACAGCTTTGTCTCAAAATAAAACAATTTTTAAAAAGGGCTAGGGATGTACCATATCTCAGTGTGAAAGCTCTGGAAGGACCACAGCAGGAGAGCAAAGGGGAGAAAAAGGGACGTGAGGGAAGGTGAGAGGCGAGCAGGGGAGGGGAGGGATGCATACCTCAAAGGAATATTATGAAGGTTAAATAACAAATGTCAAGATTCTTTTGAAGGGTAGGAGTATAGCTCACTAGTAGGGCACTTACTAGCATGCACAAGGCCCTGGGTTTGATCCCCAGCACCACACATACACAAAATAGATTGTACTCAATAAAGTATGAGCTGGACACAGAGTGCACACCTGTAATCTCAGCACTTGGGAGGCTGAGGCAGGCAGATAGCAAGTTCGAGACCAGCCGGGGCAGCTTAGCGACTTTATGAGACCCTGTGTAAAATAAAAAATGGGCTGGGCATGTAGCTCAGTGGAGAGGCTCCAAGATCAATCCCCAGTACCAGAGAGGAAAACAAAAAACTTTTGTGTGCCATCACAGTGGCTCCCTGCCCAAAGGAACTGCAGCCACATCCAGACAACAGTGGAGAGCCGAAAGACCATAGTTCTGAGGTTGGGAGGATGGTGGAGTGGTGAGCAGCAGACAGGGGATCTCTCTGAGGCTTTTGTTGAGAATTGAAGCCCACGGGGAGAGCAAAGAGAGTCACTGTAGCGAAGACACACCCGACTGCAGTTGTTTGGTGAGTGGCTGGGATCAGCACCTCCTACCGAAACCCAGACTTGCTGTAGGTGTTTCGAACTTGCAGCAGAACTATGCAGAGTTCCAGCCCACAGGAGGTCAAGGAGCAAAACTGGACTCACAGCCAGAAACCAGCCTGAATCTCGGTGGACTATGGCTGGGTTGCTCAGAGTAAGTGACTCAGATGTACATGCTGCTGCCCACATTGTCTACCGGGACAGCAGAGACACTCCTTGAAGGAGACTTTTTTTCTTTCTTTTCTTCTTCATTTCTCTCCTTTCTTGTTCCTGTTTTTGTCCTGTTTTGTATTTTCTTGATTGTTCTTATTTTTATAGGAGCATGGATACAGTTTCTAGTTGTTCTGTTCTGTTCTTTGTTTTTTGGGGTATTTTGGTACCGGGGATCAAACTCAGGACCTTGCACTTTTGAGGCAGGCGGTGGCGATGAGCTAAATCCCTGGCCCTGTTCTGTTCTTGTTTTTGTTCCTTCCTTCTGTTTTCTTTCTGGCTTCACCAGTTTCCCAAAGTTTCCAAGATCTTCCTGTGTCCTCTAGCCTTCCTTCTAACCTTTCCCTCTTCTTCTATTTCTCTATCCCCACCCCCCAACTCCTTCTAAGTCTTCTTCCCAGAGGGAAAATTCATTACACTGAAAGGCGTATACTGCAAACATATTTCTGGTTGGTCCTGGATTCTGATATATAACCAGGAGTCTAATTCATGTGGTTAAACGTGACAGATTAATATAATAGTCAACACAATTTGTCATTTTCTAAGGTGTGTTTGATGCTGATTGTATTACTTGGGCCAAGGTGAGATGATTGTTCTAGTCAGTTGTTCTTCCTGGTATATTGAGACTGAGATTGCCTAAGGGCCATTATAGACTCGAAACCCAAAGGCCAGCTATACCTGGAAGACAACTCTGAGAAGTAGCCATTCCCTAAGGGTTCTAAATACTAGCAATAAAGATACTTGAAATAATAATAATATACAAGGATCAACCCAAGAATGAAACCAAAAACATCAACCACAACAAAATAAAAATAAGAAGACACCTAAACAAGATGCAAATCCAGACTTCCGTCTCAGCAAAGGGAAATCCAAGGCCCAACAAGGTGGAACAATCAGAAAGTCAAAAGCCTGGACTCCCTGAACTGATAACAAAGGAAGTAACAAAACAGATGAACAAAAAACTTTTGTCCCTTCTAGGCTTGAACTTGTGACCTTCCTCCCTTGGCCTTCAGAGTAGCTGGGATTATGGCATGTGGCACTGTGCCTGGCTACCAGGAGTGTGCCCAGAACAGGATGTTCTGCCTTGAATTCCTGTCCATCCACCTGCCACTGGCTGGCCGGGACCAAGTCAAACTCACTTTCCACCGGGCTCCCTGGCTAAAGCACTCTACAAATACAAGCTTAGCAGGAGCTGTGTTCCTACAATTGCTGTTCCCATTCCAGGGGAAGGGAGAGCATCTCATGAGGTCGAGCAAGGTGAGTGAGCTGAGTGCTCCCCACCTGTCCCACTCAGCTCTGGAGAGCCATTCCCCCAGTCAACTGGGGGCAAACATGCAGACTTGCTAGGGGTCTCCCAGGCCAGTCTCTTCCCTCTTTCCTTCCCTCCCTCCCTCCCCAGTTCCCTAAGTGGCAGGAAGCAATGTGCAACACAGCTGGGAGACTTTGGCACAGAAGCAGGGCATGCTCGGTCTCAGGCCTGTCTTCACCCCAGTGTTTCTTGAGGGCCAGAATCTCATGGAACAACTGAGGCCAAACAGGGTACTCAGTCAGCACAAAGGGCCCTGTGGACTGCTTTCTCCTGACCCCAGATGGAATGGGCCAGCTGATTTGAAAATGAAGAGCTCAGGATGGAGTTCTGTGTTGTAGTACTTGCTTTGCATGCACAAGGCCTGGGTTTAATTCCCAGCACTACAAAAGCAAACCGGACCAGGTACTTTTTTTGAGACAGGTCACTAAGGTGCCTTTGCTGGGCTGGAATTCATGATCCTCTTGCCCCAGCCTCCACGAGCTCCACATACAGCACAGTGAAGGTGCCCCTTAAATTCACTACCAAGAGGGAGTCCCCTTTTTTGATGACTCCAGCTAGCAATGGCTACAACTGCTGTTCCACTGGGGAGAGGAATGACCCTCCCTCCTATGAGCTGAACTGTCTCCTCCAAAACTCTTGTTGAAACCCAGCCCCCATATTTCAGAATGGGACAAGGTCTTTAAGGGACTGGTTTAAAATGAGCCCATTAGGGTGGGCCCTAAGCCAATCCTTCTGGTGTCCCCAGAGAAAGAAGAGATTTGGACAGAGACCCCCAGAGGGAGGACCATGTGAAGACAAAGGAGGTGGCTATCTGCAAGGAGATGGGCCTCAGAAAAAAACACCTCATTTGGAGCTCAGAATTCCAGCCAGAACAGTAAAGCAAAATTTGAAGTTGAGCAAGGTGGTGCATGCCTATAATCCCATTATTCTGGGAGGCTGAGGCAAGATAATTGCAAGCTAGTCCAGCCTGGACAACTTATTTCATAGTGAAATCCTGCTCAAAATTAAAAAGAAAAGAGCTGGGGATGGTGGCACATGCCTGTAATCCCAGCACTTGTGAGACTGAGGCAGTAAGAATCACCACGAGTTCGAGGACAGCCTAGGCTACATAGTGAGTCAAGGCCAGCCTGAACTACATAGAGACTCTGTCTCAAAAAACCAAACCCAACCCAACCAACCAACCAACCAACCAACAAACAAACACGGGAGGCCTGGTGTTTAACCTGCACACTGCATGCTTTTAAACCAAGCTCTGAACTGACCACACCCTCTAGGATCCTCACATGGACCCACTTCTGGATGGCTGATCCAGGCAGGTCAAGTACCCAGATATTCGGATGGGACGAGGGAGGTGGCAGGGCAGGCAGGGGTCCCAGGAGTGTTCCTAAAGCTTGGACAGCAGGTAGGGGAGGTGGACTGAGCGGGGACTAGCAGGGGAAACGGCATGCGTGGAATGTGTTGCCTGGTGGCCTAGCATCGTGGCCACCTGTGTGGTCTACTCTGTGGACTGGACACTGACTTTGCAAACTAGGCCTGGGATATGTGACTCAGTGTCTTCAGGAGGGCTGCCTCTGTCCTGAGTTACAGGTCTATCATCTTGGCTGCTGCTATGCCCAGCTGGCCTGCTGGCCACAGTTAAGGATGGGCAGTGAGTCCCCCCAGGACCCTTCTTGGAGGTGTGGCCCTGTGGACAACTGCCTGGATGGGCAGTGAGTCCCCCCCAGGACCCTTCTTGGAGGTGTGGCCCTGTGGACAACTGCCTGGAAACCTGGACCTGTAATTCCTGCCCTCCCTGTCTGCCTGCATGTGGAAGGCAGTCATTTCTCCTCTCCTGTAATCTGGCTGCCCCAGACCCCCGGGGCTTGCTTCCACCCAAGAGACGATTTCCTATGTGATGCTATTGGACTTCTGAGGGAGCTCAGGCTGTAAGTGGCCCTGGGGACTGTTGTTTAGAGAGTCTGGGCTAGACTAGAAGTCATCATCGAGTCATCAGAGACCAGATGGAGCTCTAGGCTTCCTTCCAGCTGTCCCAGGAATGCCCCAGGCATGTCCGACACGCCTTCCCCGCCCTTCCAGCCCAGGTAATCCAGCTGCAGACTCCATGTGGCTACAAGAGGCAGCTCACGCAAGATCAGTAAAAAATGCCTGATGAGGGCATGGTGTGGTGGCGCCCATCAGTACACGGAGGTTGAGGCAGGAGGCTTGTTGTAAGTTTTCGGTCAGTTTCGGCTACACAGCAGACCCTCTCTCAAAAACCAAAAACAAACAAAAAATGCCCAACACAAAAGTAACAAACTGTTGTCATTTAAGTTACTGAGTTGTGAGATGGCTTATTATACAGCAAAAGGTAACTTGGTATTGAAGGACCCTAGTTAGCAAAACAGACTCCATATTGCTGCTGGACGACCCACCTGCCTGCTCTTTAGATGAACTCAGAAGGAGGAAGCTTAGAAACCTCCTCCCCTTAGAAAGTCTCTTAGAAGCAACAATTAATCAACTATTGTTTTACAAATGTTCTAAAAACAGGACGTTCCACTCCTGTACCTTTTGCTTGCTTTGCTAGTTCTATCCCATAGGGGGGCCTAGAAACTGTTGGCCTTAAAGGTGTATAAAACATGTTTGTCAACCCCCAGTCGGGGCTCGAGTCCGATGCTCAGCTCAGGTCCCAGCCGGTAATAAACTCCTGTGTAGATTTAATATTGGTCTCTGGTTGGTTGGTTCTCTCTCGCTGGGTCTAACAGGTACAACCATTGTCACCAAGAAGGGCAGCCCTGGGCAGCCAGGAGACCCTAACCTTGCTCTCTCAATGAGCTTCCATGGGCACAGCCACTGGGTCACAAAGTGTGTCGCCGCCCAGGCCACTGAGCATCCAAGTGTTGGGCAGAGGTCACCTACTCTTGGTCCAGCAAATAAGGAGCATGGGTCCCAGTGTCCACGGCTCCAGCTCTGATGCTCAATACGGGAAATAATACAAGCAACACTGTTCTCTGTGCTACAGAAACAAGTGGGAAGTTACCGTCAGCTGGGAGCCCGAGAGCACCCTGAGATAAACCACCATACCCCAAAACAATGAAACAGCATTAAGCCAAACCCAGGGGGGCCAGCCTGATAGAAAAGAAGTTATCCTGCTGGGCATGCGGGTGGTTTCGCTCCATTCCAGCATTCTTCCCAACTCTCCATCGCTTTGTGTGTGTGTGTGCATGTGTGGGTGTACATGTGTGTGCATGTATGTGTGCTGCTGGAGATAGAATCAGGGCCTTGCTTGTGGTGGGCAAGTACACTGAGCTACATCTCAGCCCAACTCTCCACCTATTTTTTTCTTTTCCTTTTTCTTCTTTGTACTGAGAATCAAACCCAGGGATGCTCTTCTATGGAGCTACATCCCCAACCCCTTTTATTTTTTGAGACTGGGTCTCACTAAATTGCCCAGGTGGGACTACAGCTTGTGATCCTCCTGCCTCAGCCTCCCAATGCTGGGATTGCAGGTCTGTGACACCACCCCCAGCTTAAATCTTTACCTTCTGAAGACAGATCTAAGGGACACCAAGGCCAGTAAGACTGCTCTCAAAGAACTTCACATAAACAAACACACGGAACGCACTATGAATCATGGCAGGAAAGAATAGCGTCCTGGCATTCAGATCATGAAGTAATAGGTTTTTCACCTGTTCGTTTGAATACTTGAGAATTCACACCTACAAATGAACACTTATGTGTAAGAACTTTTGTCTTCAGAAACAATCCCCTTTTTTTCAACATTGCTACTCCTCCCTAAAGTCATTTTCTACAACATCAGAAAAAGATCCATAGGAGAAAATGCTTTGCTACTTTCTATCAATAGACCCTGCACTATTGTTTTTTAAAAAAATTTTATTTATTTATTTTTTGGGGGGGTCAGTACTGGGGATCAAACCCAGGACCTTACGCTTGCCAAGTAGGCACAGCTCTGCTGAGCTACATCCCTGACCCATTTTTTTTTTTTTTTTTTGGAGACAGGGTCTCCCTATGGAGTTCAGGCTGGCCTTGAACTCACTGTGTAGTCCAGGCTGGTCTTGAACTCTCAGTGATCCTAATGCCTCAGCCTCCCACATATCCAGCTCATGGACACAGTACCGTTCTACCTGCCATCTTTCATCAAATTTAGTAATGACAGACTTTTTTGCTATTACAGGGAAAAAACAATCATACCTCTAAAGGCCATTAAAATCCACCTGATGTATTTGCATCATTAGACTGTAAATTCCTACCCAGAGAACACACAGAGGGAAGAGTTCTCATAAATATCACACAATGCTGGGTGTGGTGGCCCAGGCCTGTCATCTCACCATGGGGGAGGCTGAGGCAGGAAGATTGTCAGTTTAAAACTAGCCTGGGCATGTTCAACATCCCTGGTCATTCATGAAATGCAAATCAAAACAACTCTGAGATTCCATCTCACTCCAGAAAGAATGGCTGCTATCAAGAAATCAACTAATAACAAATGCTGGAGGGGCTGTGGGGAAAAAGGGACCCTGCTCCACTGTTGGTGCAATCACTGTGGCAACCAGTGTAGAGATTTCTCAAAAAACTAAAACTAGAGATCCCATTTGACCTAGCTATTCCCCTTCTTGGTATCTGCCTGAAAGAACTAAAAGCATTGTACTACAGTGATACACGCACAGCCATGTTTATAGCGGCACAGTTTATAACAGCTAAATCTTGGAAACTGCCCAAATGCCCATCGACAAGTGGATAAAAAAGATGTGGTTTTTCTATACAATGGAGTACTACTCTGCCATAAAGAAGGATGAGCTCCAGATTTTTATAACTGAATAGATGCACCCTGAGACCATACTCTTAAGTGAAATAAATCAGACACACATGTTTAAACATTGCATTGTTTCTCTGGTGTGAGAAACCAAAAGTGGAAATAAGGACTAAAATGTATAATCAATATTGGGAAAAGGGAAGAAAATGTTCAAATGGGAAGGGGAACAAGGGAGGAGGGAGGGAGAAAGGAAGGGACAAAAAAATGAAAATAGAAGGAAAAAATGGAAACAAGGCTTTTATACATAGGGAGGTGAGGGGGCTTGAGGAGAGGGCGGTGGGATAAAACAAAATTTATTAAAAAAAAAAAAAAAAAGACTAGTTTGGGCAATCTAACAAATTCAAGGCCAGCCTGGACTACTCCTGCTTCAGCCTCCCAAGTGCTGGGATTACAAGGCATAGGCTACCACCGTGCCCTGCACTTTTTTCCGTGATGATGGTGTGATGGAACCCATGCTAGACAAGTGCTCCACCACCTAGCTCCACCTCCAGCTTCATCTTCCTAAGTGGCAACCCCAGCCCTAGTAGTGGCATTGTCTTCCGAGTCTAGATGGGGCCCTTGTCTGTAATCCCAGAACTCTGGGAGCCTGAGGCAGGAGGATCACAAGTTTGAGCTCTGCCTGGGCTTACTGTCTCAAACTACAAAATCAAACAGGCTGGAGATGTAGTTCAGTGGGAAGTTCCTGGGCTCAATCCTCAGCACCATACAAAAACAAAGATAAAGGTCCGGGGAATTTAGCTCAGTGGCGCCGAGGCAGGCGCAAGGTCTTGAGTTCGATCCGCGGTACCGAAGGGGGAGGGGGGAAGACAAGGAGCCCTAGCACCACAGCAGTCTTTGGGGCACTCTCCACCCTCTCGACAAAGTAGCCAATGAGGGACACAGCAGTACGTGTGTTCCAAACACTGACGGGAAACTCAAGTCAGTGTGAGAGGAGGGAGCATTCGACCTCCACGGCCTTCAGGTCCAAGTTCTCTAGCCTCTCCCGAGGCGAGGCCTCAGCAGTAACTTCTCCGGGCCACGTGACCACGGCCTCAAGCCCAGCGCACCTCCCTCTTCTCAGCCCGGCCCCGCTCACAGCCGTAAGACTGGGCAGCTGCTCAGGGCAAGCTTCCAGCACAGACCTCTGTTTGCCTACCCAAACAGGGTGTTATTAACACCTGCTGCCCTACCTGCTCACCTGTGATAACCCTGCCTAGGAACAGGCCTGACTGAGGTCAGACATCCAACTTGGAGCTTCGAATGTTCAGACTTCCTAGGGGAGGGCAAAAGGCTTCTGACCCATTCAAAGGTTTTGCTGCAGATTTTCAAGCCCCCCCACCGCAGACAAATATTCACACAAACTGGCTTCAGGCTAGGGATGGCATACACCCAACCCTGTAATCCCAGCACTTGGGAGGCAGAGATAGGAAAATTACTGCGAGTTTGAGGTCAGCCTGAACTACATAGCGAGACCCTGTCTTGCAAAGGGTTAACGACCATAAGAAGCTATCCCTGTAGAGGGAATGGGGAGGGTTCCTACACTCTCAGCTGGAGTGATTTACTCTAAAAGCTCTTCCAGGGGAGCTGACAGCCCCTGGAAGCAAGCCAGGCAGGCATTCTGTCAAAACCCTGGCTTATGGACACCAAACCCAACCTCATGGATAAGTTTACCCAGATACAATCATCACATTTTTGTCTTTTTGTGTGTGTGTGTGTGTGTGTGTGTGTTGTCTGGGGATTGAACTCAGGGCCTCTGCACTGAGCTACATGCTCAGCCCTTTTTTATTCTGAGATGGAGTCTTGCTAAGTTGCTAAGTTGTCCAAGCTAGGGTCAAACTTGTCATCTTCCTGCCTCAGTCTCCCAGAGTGCTGGGATTACAGGTGTGCACCACTATTCCCTGCACAATCATCACTTTTCACAGATGCCAGAGATCTGAAAAAGTGAGGAGAGTTACACAGTATTCTACGAATTCATGAGTACTGGATGTGGTCTGTGGGTGCTAGTTAGAAATGCAGGAACTAGCCGGGCATGGTGGCGCACCCCTGTAATCCCAGCACACGAGAGGCTGAAGCAGGAGGATCCACAGCTTTGATGCCAGCCTGGGCTACTTACTGAGTTCAAGGCCAGCCTGCACTACAAAGTGAGACACTGTCTGAAAACAGCCAACCCAAAACAAAAAACCCAAAAGAAATGCAGGAATCTCAGGCACACCCCAAACCCACACAATCCAAATCTACATCTAAATAGGGGCCCCAGGTAATTCCCTTGCTAACTCAAGACTGACCAACAGGACTGAGCAATGGAGCAAGAGGAGGGTGCCAGGCAAGAGCATTTCTCACCAGGTTAAGCTCCCTGCCCTGACAAAGGGAGGGTGAGCGGGTTCTGGAGGGTTCCCCACCTTGGGGAACTGAGGTGGGCCAGGCTCTCCGACTTTGGCAGGAGCAAGCTGGGTTTCCTCAGGCTATGGCCTGTACTGTGCCTGCCCCACTGAACATCCAACAAAGGCTGGAACTGAGCTTCTAGCTCTGCTGCAGAAGCCTCTTCCCCTCTCTTCTCAATAAAGACTTTCAAAGGGAAGGGGATCTGCAGTGCTCCGCCAAATCCCCCACCTCCCAGGCCAAAGCAAGCAGCGTCCAGAGATGCCTATACAGACACTGCCGGTTATCGCTAAACGGCCTGACACCAACCCAGGCCCCGCTCCCGACCCCAACAACAAAGGGGACAAACCAGGAGCTATCTGGGCCTTCAAAGCCTACCTCCCTACCCACCCTGGACAGCTGCTTCACAGCCTCACTTGAAAAACGCCAGAATTGTCAGGGAAAGGTTCCGATAAATACATCATAACCGAGACAAAGGGAACAACGTGGGCTACACAAGGCCGAGCAAGGAGAACAGAAATCGAGTTAAGGGTGGCAAGATGGGTCCCTGGCAACTTTTCCTTGGGTCATTTCTAATAAAAGTACCAGGCTGCCACTTCTCTTTCAGTCTGGGAAAGCGGTGTGACAATGTACGACGGCCACGTGCTCAAGCTTTGGGGCCTCAATGCCCCGCGCTGTGGAGTAGGAGGCACAAGAGGACGAGAATCTCTTCGCTCCCCGACAGCCCGCGGACCTCCGATCTGGCTGTCCCCGCTGCTAGGAGACAGCGGCTGGGGTCCGGCCGCGGGGCGGGGCGGGGCGGGGCCAGAGCGAGGTTGGAGGGAAGCGGCGCGCCACGAGGATTTCATCATGCACTTGGCCCGGCTTCCTCTTCCTCAGCCACGCCAGCACGGCCACACTGCGCCGCTTCTCTGACAGAGGGACGTGTTTGTCCGCACGGCCCCTCTACGGGGACCCCTCGCGCGTAAACACGTGACGCGCCACAGGTGCCGTGGCGCGCGGCTGGAGCAGGAGTGCGGTCCCCAGGTTCCATCCCACGCAAAACCAAGGGTGCCTCTGGGAGGAGAGAGGACCCTGGCAAGGGGCGTCTTCTGCAACGGAGACTGCCCATGGCAGGCACACTCCAGGCCTGGCCATTCTTGGACCGCGGGCCATCCCGACCCCACCCAACCCAGCTCGGCAGGCGGTCGCACCTGGAGCGCGGATCAACGCCACGGGAACCAGGCGAGCAGTGTGCAGCCCAAGCTCCCGACCATGCACCCCGCAGGCAGGAGGCCACCCCGTGCCCCTCGCCGCCTCCCTACGCCTTTGGCCGCTCTTCCCAGCCGACCGGCGATCCCAGATCCGCGCCTACCTCCCGGGGTGGTGCTGAAGAGCGTCCCGCCGGGGGTCGTGCTGTAGTCCCCGGGCGGCAGCTGCACGCCGTCGCCGAGGACCACCCGGCGAGTGGCGGGGATGGCCCGGCTCGGGGTCTGACTGCAGCTGCTGCCCCCGGACATATTCGACCGCTCGCCTCCCGCGCCTCCCGCCAGTCCCGCCCCTTCCGCCCCGCGCCCTGGGACTTGCGGTGGCCCCGCGGTGGCCCCGCCCCGGCCCCGCCTCCGGGCTCTGGAGTCCCTGCGATCCCGAAGCGGAGGAGCACGGCCGGCGGGGTCGACGGCTCTCCCAGGTGAACGCCTCTTTGGCGGGGATCTCAGCGGAGCCGGCTCTCGGGAAGGCTCGATTTGCACCTCAGGACACCCAGCTGGAGGTGACTCCCAGGCCCCCGGTTCTGTGCGTTAGGTCCTCGGTTGAGAAGTAGGAATTGACGGGTCCGTCCCCTCGTGCGTGTTCTTCACCTTTCACGAAGTGACCAGCTATGAAGAAATGGCCCAACAGTGCTCGTCCCCGGCCTTGGAGGAGGGTGGGACGGTGAGGATCAGCCGCTGGGTTCGGGCTAGCGCTGCTGAGGAGCGGGGAGGGCCGAGAAGTGGGCTGGGTTGACGGTCCCAGAGCCCCTGCGTTCGGTCCTGTGCCCAGAGCGTCCACTGGGCACGCCTGAGTGAGACTGTCCTCAAGAGCTCTCCGGTGGAAAGGAAAAATGCAGAAAGGACGAAGAGGCCCTATGGGTTAGAAGAGTTTACACCAGGTGGCCATATCTTTCAGTGGGAGAGGAGAAAACTGAAAAGGGAAATGAAAGTCCAGATTGTTAAAGGATCTTTCAAAGGTAGGATTTTCTTTTCTCTCTGTAGCCACATACTAGGCAAATAGCCTTACACTGGGAATATTTTTTTGGTGGTGGTAGGCGGGGTGGGGTGGGGTGGTGGTGGTGGTGACTGGGGATTGAACACGGGGCCTTCACATTCACATTGAGTTACATCCTCAGCCCTTTTTAAATTTTGAGGCAGGGTCTCATTGTGTTTCGTAGGCTAAGCCTGAACTTGCAGTCCTGCCTCAGCCTCCCAGAATACTAGGATTACAGGTATATTATATTTTGGGCTAGAAGTATAGTTAAGTGATAGAGTGCTTGCTTAGCATGCACCAGGACCTGGGTTCAGTCACCAGCCCGGCAAAATCAGTGTTTCTGTTAGATAACACTGGTCTACTAATTGACTGTGTGAAAACAGTTCTAAAGTTCTTAGACCCTTCCTCCCTGCGGGCGGGGCTCGCCCAGCTGAGGTCCTGCAAAATGATGGAATCATCAGATTTTTGTTCTGGCAGGCACATCGTAGGTTATTAACCCCATTTTATTTATTTCTCTTCTTAATAGCAAAACATTTCTTGGTACATTTTAGGCTTACCTAATGATAACACTCATCATAGGGGATTTGCACCTGTAGGTGATACATCCCGCCTCTTTTTTCCCATTTCCCCCTTTCTGTGTACAAAAGCTTTGTTTCATTTTTTTTCCTTCTATTTTCTACTTTCTTTCTTGTCCCTTCCTTCCTTTCTCCCTCCCGACTCCTTTGTTCCCCTTCCCATTTGAACATTTTCTTCCCATTTCCCAACATCTATTACACATTTTAGTCCTTATTTCCACTTTTGGTTTCTCACACCAGAGAAACAATGCAGTATATAAACATGGACCTCATTTTATTAAAAAAATAAAAAACAAACAGCAGAAAACTGAAGCCCAAGGAGGAGCAAGGGTTTGGAAAAGAACACACAACTGCTAAATATCTGAGGCAGGAGAAGAACCCAGTGTCCTCTCCTATGCAGGCCAGCCCTTTTCTCACCACAACGGAGAACAAAGTGGTTTACCCTTCTCCCTTTGGGGAACAAGTATTGTAAGTTAGAGCCCAGTTGGGTTACATAGCAAGTTCAAGCCTGCCCTGGATCACATAGCTGTCTCAAAAGAAAACACTAAGTAAATATGTAAATAAAATGGGCACATGCCTGTAATCCCAGCATTCGGGAGGCTGAAACAGGAGGATAACCTTGAGTTTGAGGCCAGCCTGGGTTACATAGTGAATTCAAGGCCAGTTTGAACTACAGAGCCAGACCTATCTCAAAAAAACCCAAAAAGCCAAAAATGGGCTGGCGGGTTGGGGCCAGAGTAGACTGGGGACTCCTTGGCAGCCCACTAGAAGACTGCTCCTCACGCAAAGATAGCTGTTCCCTTCCAAAGATAAGACAGCTAGAAGGTGTGAGAGTGGCCTAACCCGGGGTGAGGGCTGTGGGTTCCAGCCTGTGCCACTGAGAAATGGCTCCCATAAGATGTCGTGTCTGTTGGACAGGGATGGATCTAAAGATCTCTGAAGACTCTGAGCATTAACATTTTATGATTACGTGTGCCTGTGTGTGTGATCTTCCTCCTTTACCACTGAGCTACAGTTCTAGCCTTTTTTATTTTGAGACAGGATTTTGCCAAGTTGCCCAGGCTGGGCTCAAATGTGTGACCCTCCAGCCTCAGGTTCCCAGAGAGCTGGGATGGGTTTTTGTGGAGGTCTCATTATGCATGACTGTTTAATCACAATGTTGCCCAGTAGATATAACTGCAGCCCCAAGCAGGTCCCAACTGTTTTATTGTCTTGGTCTCCCCCGCCCCCCAGTTCTTCTTCAAGACAGGGTATTGCTATGCCGTTCAGAACTCACCATGTAGCCCAGGCTGGCCTTGAACTCACAGCAATCCTCCTGCCTCAGCCTCCCCAGTGCTGGGAGTACAACCATTTCACTGACATACATTGACATACCAAAGACACGCTTATCACTGGGAAAAACCCAAGGGTTGAAGAGCATGAGGCAACATGACAGAGACCAGTGTGTATTTCACACATCACAGAACTGCAGCTCCCATGGGGCAGGGCTTCGTGCTGACTCCCTGTCACCGCATCTACCTCAGAGAGGCAGTTGGTAATCCCTCTGGCTGCTGCAGCCATAGCTGCAAACCATACTTGTTTCTGGCTGCTCAAAGAGGCTTTTAAAAAAACCTATTTTGATTTCATTTATCATGATTATTTCAGTACTTGTAGAGGTCAAAAGAAAGAAAACAGGCTGGGTGTAGAGGCGAATGGATGTAATCTCAGCACTCAGGAAAGCTGAGGCAGGAGGATGGAAGATCTGAGCCCAGCCTGGGAACTCAGTGTTCATCTTAGTGCAGTTTTGTTCTGCTGGATGAACATGGGGACAAAGTACTGAGAGGGGGGTCCCCAAGAATTTGGTCTTGGACACAGTGATGAAGTAAAGTCTGCAGATTGTGCTTGGAGCCACTAAAATCCTACTTAAATCTTTGAACACTCAGAGCCTTCCAAACACAAGTTCACCACTGGGAATCTCTCCCCTTAGCTCCTCCTTCTGTGTGTTAATGAGACAGCTGGTGGCTGGGGGAGGGGATTTTTAGATTGCTTTGGGATGGGAGCCAGTCACCTGCAAGACTGAGGCATGCTTACACGATTGGGATGTCCAGCCTCTGGATAGAGGAGGGGACCGAAGCTGAAGGTTAAATGGATCTCCAGGGGCCAATGATGCCATCAGTTGTGCCAGCCTCGAGAAGTGGAGAACATCTGAAGTCCCAGCATTCTAGAAGCTGAGGCAGGAGGATCTTGAGCTTGAGGCCAACGGAGGCTACATAGTAAGACTGTCACAAAAACAAAGGAACCAAAAACGAAATGAAACAAAAACCACCCCTATGTAATGAAGCATCCATAAGTGCTGAGAGACAGAGAGAGAGAGAGAGAGAGAGAGAGAGAGGAAAAGAGGGAGAGGGAGAGAGAGAGAGTGAGCGAGCGAGAGAGCAAGAGCGAGAGAGCGCTTCTGAGTAACTGCCTGGCTTCTGTGTCATGGAGGCTGAATGGGGAAGGCCTCGGCTGGGGAGGGACTGAGGGAGACTGGGACCAAAGCCTTGGCGTGTGAATGTGTGTGTGTGGCCGAAGACACTCCTACTTCCCCACTGGCCATGGTCCCTTGGTCTTTGGTGGCTGTGCAGTAAGGGTTACTGGATTTCCTGGGGCTGAGGAGTCACCCTGCTTTCAGGACCCTGCCTCGGGTGTCCCCGTGTATCCTGGTTGTGGTTGTGGCCGAGCAGAACCAGTGCAGCCACTGGTTCTGGGACCAACGGGCTTCCAGGACACTCCCAGCGCTGGCCCTCTGGCTCTTCACCCTCTTTGACCTGTGTTTGCTTTGTGTGTCTTTTGCCCTGAATGTTTGCTGATGTCCCAAGAAGGTGGTTTCTGGAGTGAGTTCTGAAGACAATATCAGGTTTCTTGAATAAAGAAGATGATTGTGCAGCAGCAGAATTTCACACTTCTAAGGGACTGTCCTCTCCTTTAACATGTTAACTTATTGAAAAACCAGTAAATGGGTAGTGGTTGCACTTATTCATTGCTAAGTTCTTAGGACTAGATATATTGGTTTATGTTTAAAAGCTTTTCCAACCCATGGCTTTACAAGAGCTGGGTATAAAAGTATGTGCCTTTAAATGTTTAGTATATGAAGAAATATATCTTCAACATCTTATGGGTCAGTCAGGGTTTAATCTGATAGAAATAATATGGTGTATAATGAGGTAAGGTACTTATAAATTCAAAAGCAAATTACTCAAAAGCAAGGGATTTTGAGAGAAGGCAGAACGTGTTCTTAGACTGCATAAAGACTACAAGTAACAAAAGCTACAGAGAAAATATAGGCCCACTGTGTATTGGTTCTGAATGTTTAATTTTTAGATTAGCAGTCTTAGGCAAAGATATGTCACAGTCCACAGGTTGATACACAGTCCTAGAAAAAATAGATATTAGAATGGATGCTATCCCTTAATTCCTTTTAAACTCTTGAGTCCCCTAAAATAGGACTGTTTGAAATGTATTTTTTATTGCTGTTGTATTAAGTATGCTTGTGGCCAGAACATATTTTTATAGTGCTTGTAACTTCCTTACATACTTGAGCAGGTCTGGGACACTTATCTATTTCGTAGGTACTGGGGCCTAAGCATTATTTTAGACACAGGGGGGGAACAAAAATTATTCATGGAGCTTACTTTCTCTTTTGCTCCTTTTTTTTTTAACACTAGAATGCACTTTTATTTTTCAAAACACAATATAAATGCTATTGTTAATAACAGTATTGATAATAATATCACAGGTACCACTTCATGTTACCCATTCAGGTGTGTGCTTCCTTTGTTCCCTTTTAAAAATCGTGTTAGGGTCCAGGATTTAGCTCAGTGGTTCCGTTGCCTGCCTCACAGGACCTGAGTTCGATCCCTGGTACCAAAAACCCACAAACAAAATAAAAATCATATTATGTTACTTAGTAAGAATTTACATTTGCTTCCCACATTCCATCATTATGTAATGAAAACGTGTACTGTAAGAAGAGCATTGAGGGGGCCAGGATGTAGCTCAGTGACGCCACGCCTGCCTCACAAGTACAAGGTCCTGAGTTCGATCCTTGGTACTGAAAAAATTTCAAAAAAGAAGAAGAGCATGGAGGGATCCCAGCCCTCCTCTCACACACTCACGAATCACACGTAGTGCATTCTTTTCTGACAGGTGTGCAGGCCTGCGGCTTTGGGAAGGGCTGCTGTGTGAGATGAGGAAGTGGCAGCTACGGGGATGAAGGCGAAGAGCACAGAGCAGACCGAGTGGGGCTCCTGGCCTTGGCCAGGGTTCCCCAGATCTTGTCCATCCTGGGCATGGCTGGCATGCTCTGTGGCCTGTCTGCCTTCTCTCCCTTCCTTTTTCTCCTGATTTGCAATCCCAGCCAAGGCTGATGAAAACCTTAATGCTGAGTCTCCGGTTCCAGCATGCAGTCCCTTTGTTCTCGTTGGCAGTGGCATTGTGAGTCTCAGTTCTGCTTTGCCTCTAGAAACTCAAAGGCATGGTTCTTTCTTTCTTTCTTTTTTTTAAGCATGGTTATTTCTCACAGTAAGAGCCAGTTTTTTTGAGACAGGGTCTCGCTCTGTAATTCAGGCTGGTTTTGAGCTCACTACGAAGCCCAGGTTGGCCTTGAACTTATGACAATTCTCTTGCCTCAGCCTCTGGAGTGCTGGGATTACAAGTGTGCACCACCAAGCCCAGCTCTTTTCAGTTCTTTCAAATCTCTTACCCTGTAGTCATTTGAGGGTCTACCTGTCTCTCTCCTTCCTTCCTTCCTTCCTTCCTTCCTTCCTTCCTTCCTTCCTTCTTTCCTTCCTTCCTGGGAAGGGAGTGGCTACTGAGGTGCAGGAGAAAGTAGTCTGAGTGGGGAAGCCAGCACACAGGAGCTGTCCCTTCTGCCCTAGGACAGCTGAGGGCCGTCACAGTCTGCTCACCGGCCACCTGCCTCTGGGGTTCCCGACAGCCTAATCCTGCAGGAAGACAAAGGACAAGGGAGCCCATTGATGCGTAGCCTTAGGTCAACCCCCCAGGACCAGAGGAGGAGGGAAAGGGTTCGGAGTGGGACCGCCGTCCTGGGCGAGAGAAGTCTCTAGCACAGTGGAGAGAGGACAACAAGGAGAGGCTGTGTGGAGCAGTCCAGAGCAGGTCCTGGGCCTAAACGCACTGTGATCACAGTTCACCAAGTCCACAGTCCTCTTGGGCACCCAGTGAAGAGTCAAGATCTTTAGTTCCAAATACTCATTGTCACCCCCGAATCCCTTCTCTTCTAGTGTTTTTCTGTTTAGTTAAAGGCTCTGCAAACGATGAGCATGACAAATACCTTGACACTACAAATAAGGAAGAAATGTTTCTGGACATGGTGGCCCACACCTGTAATCCCAGAATTTGGGAGCCTGAGGCAGGAGGATCGCCACAAGTTCAAGGCCATCCTGGGCTACATAGTGAGACCTTGTCTCAAAACATAAAATAAATGGTATGAATGTTGACAGAGCTCTGGTGGCACCTGCAGCTGTGTAAGAGGCCACATTCGAATGGAATCATGGAAATGTTCTCACAACCATTTCAGAACCTCCCCTTCCCACAAGAGGGAGAGGAAGGCTGGGTTGGGGTCAGTCTGCCCCTTCCCGGCCCAGACGTGGACAGGTTTGCTTCCTGCTTGGTCCAAAGCCCACACCCGCCCACCATGTCAGTGAGTCCCATGCTCCAGGGGCCGTGAGTGGGGGAGCTGGGAACAGGTGGGAGCTTTCGATGAGGGGTTTGACCTGAGCGGGGAAGCCATCCTCAGAACAACAAAGAACATGGAGGAGGCCAGGAGTGTTCAGTCAGCATGACAGAACCTGAGCAGGGAAGCCCAAGGTGCTGGATGATTAGGCTCCCGTGACAACCCTTTTCCTGACCTTGAGTGGCTGCAGTCTGTGCTCAGGGGCAGAGAGAGAGGGTGGGCTCTAGGGCTCATACTTTCTTCTGCTCTCCCTCCATATTTTTTTTTGAGACAGTCTTGCCATGTATTCTACGTGGGCCTCAAACTCACTGTAGCCCCACCACCCCGGCCCTTTATTTTTTATGGTGATACTGGGGATTGAGCCTAGGGCTTCTTCACTGAACCAAACCCCAGCCTCTCCCCCCTTTACTGGTGCTGTGAGTTTTATTAATCATGTCTTGCACTAAGGGCACAATTTCTCCTGTTATCTGAGAAATTATTTCTGATTTCATTTTTTCCAGATCCCCTTTTGTTGCCAGTTCAGTGGGTCCAGGTGGTTGAGTATCAGAGGGTTCCATCTCATTTCCCTTTGGGGTTGCTGTAGGTGATCTGGAAGTCTGGCTTTGAGACTTATTTATGTGTTTTCTCATTTCGACTGGGGCGGGGGGCTGTTAGCACCTGCACGGATTACCTCCTCTGAGCTGGGTGAGGTGGGACAGGGGCCGGGAGCAGCGGTAGGGATGGTGACCCAAAAGCCCTTTCCTGTGGGCTGGGAGCAGCCGGAGGGATGGTGGCTGGGAAACCCCTTCCTCTGGGCCAGGAGCAGCGGGACAGAAGGTGGCCCAAACGCCCTTTCCTCTGGGCTGGGAGCAGTGGGAGGGATGGTGACCGGGAAGCCCCTTCCTCTGGACCAGGAGCAGTGGGACGACGGCTCAGAAGCCCCTACCTCTGGGCCGGGAACAGTGGGACTCAGTACCTTGGTCTGGTGGTCTGGTGTCCTCTGCGCCTTGGTAATGTGGAATCAGGTGGCTGCCTGTCTGCAGTGGGGTGATTCAGTGTCTTCTGCGTGACTCAGGACCTCGGTAGGGCGTGCACAGACCTGCCTGTCTGCAGCGGGCTGATTCGGCATGTGTTCCGCTCGACTGGGGACCCGGCAGGGTGTGGGCAGACCTGCCTGTCTGCAGCGGACTGATTTGACATGTGTCTGGTGCTGTGAGTTAAACCTAGGCCCTTCGCACTGAGCTACACCCCATTCTTTTTCTTTTTTCTTTTTTCAGACAGGGTCTCCCTAAATTGCTAATTACCCAGGCCCACTTTAATCTTGTGATCCTCAGGCCAGGGATTTAGCTCAGTGGTTCCACCACCTGCAAGTGCAAGGTCCCAAGTTTGATCCCCGATGCAAAAAAAAAAAAAAAAAACCAACCCAAAAACTTGTGATCCTCCTGCTTCAAACCCGCCCCCCCCCCCAGCACAGGGATTACAGGCATGTACCACTATGCTCAGCCACTGATTGATTGATTGATTGTTTCAGACAGGGTCTCCACTGTGGAATGCAGGCTGGTCGTGAACTCATTATGTAGCCCAGGCTGCCCTCAAACTGTCAGTGATCCTCCTGCCTCAGCCTCCCAGGTGCTGGGATCACAGGCGTACGCCACCACACTCGGCACTGTTTTATGTTTTGAGACAGTATCTTGTGGCGCTCAAGCTGGCTTCATACTCAGATGCTCCAGTCCCAGCCTGAGTGCTAGAAGTAGAGGTGTGCAGCACTATGCCAGACCTCTTGTTTTCCTACAAGGACATGAATCTTATCATTGGCCCCTACCTTACCATCCCATCTAAATCTAATAGTCAGGGGCTGGCATGTGGATTTGCCTACTTTGTGCAAGGCTCTCAGCTCGAATCTCCAACACTGCAAAAACAAGACAAAAGCTACTTCTGCTCCCTGAACGCGGGTTTATCCTGTGTGTGGGCCTCCGCCTGTGTGCCCAGGGGTTCTACTGCAAGCTTGTCATTCCCTTACTCCAGGAGCAGGATGTGACAGCATCCTGGGCTGCAAGATGCACCCGCACAGCCTCCGTCCCCAGCCTCTGGGTCAGCGGGCTGCGTGCAAGCGTGAGAAAACCCGGGACGCGTCCATGTCGTCCGGGTTGGACTAGGCAGCTCCGCAGCCTGTTAGCTAGCAGGCGGAGCGCCCTCTAGCTGCTGTGCCTCGCAGCTAGTAGGCTTTGCTTTGCGATTTCTTTTCTTTTTTTCTTTCTTTCTTTCTTTTTGTTTTGTACGGGGTATTGAACACCGGGGTCCTTGCGCTTTTGAGGCAGGCAGCGGAACCACTGAGCTAAGTCCCCGGGCCGAGATTTCTTTTTCTTTTTAATAAAACCAGTTCATTTGACCTTGAGTCGGTCCCTTTCTTTCACTCAAATATTTACTGAGGATGTTATTTGCTAGGAGATGTCACCCCGAACAGAGATAGGAACAAAGCAAGTAAAATCCCAGGGGTATTCTGTCTCTAAATTGATGCTGAAGCCTGGAATGGTGGCGCATGTCTGAGTCCCAACATTCTAGGAAGCTGAGGCAGAAGGATCGCAAGTTCAAACTCAGCCTGAGCAACTTTATAAATTATCCAGACCCTGTCTCAAAAAATTTTTTTTTGCGGTACCTGGGATCAAACTCAGGACCTTGCGCTTTCGAGGTAGGCCTTGCGCTTGCAAGGCAGGCACGGTGCCACTGAGCTAAATCCCCAGCCCCTAAAAAAAATTTTAAATAAGGATAGGGATGTACCTCGGTGAAAAGGTCATAGATTCAATCCCCAACCCCAGAAAAACAAATTAACTAAAAAACGAATACTGTACCCAGGTAGTAACTCCCAGTCACATGCCTGAAGCCTGTGTATTGCCAAAAGTGAAATTCTAAACTACCACACACAGCCCAAATAATGTAAACCAGAACATGTCATAATATTGGTGCAACTTTGGGACTGAACTTTTGGCTCAGTTTTAAATGCCTTAATGTGGCATAGCGATCTTTCCTTGACCATGTACATTATGTTTTTGATTTTCATATGCTTTATAAGGTTTGTTGTTGAGTGCATTTCCCTGCCTCCAGGAGTTCCTCTGCTTCTGCACGCTCTGATACAGTAGCTGGTAGTCACTTTAGCACTTTTACATTTAAGCTCATGCCACTGAAATAAAATGTAGTATTCAGCTCCTTTGTTACACTGTTTACAGTTCCGGTTCCCAGTAACCGGGGCACTCCTGGCTATGTCAGGGGATGGGATGGTGTAATATTTCCATCCTGGAAGGTCCTATTGGCTGGCACTGCCAGCAGTGCTTGGGGACCTGTGGGAAGGTCATACGCCTCCTGTGCAGCTGATTCCTCGACACCTTCCTTCGCTGCACTTCGGAGAGCAGCCACTGGCTGGAAACAGGGTGGGTGAGTCAGGAGACCCAACTTCCTCCTTGGCTAACTCTGTTCAGAGAGGCAACTCTACTCCCCTTGTGGTTCCCTCTTCCTTGGCAGATTTTGGTTGCCAAAGCTTTGACCTTCTGCCTCCTTGGCCTGGGTGCCAGCTCTGCTCTCGCCCTTTGCCTTTTCTGGTTCTAACTTGTGGCCAGAAGGGACTTCCTGGAAGCGTCTTATTTAGAGCAAGTACACAGGGAAGCATTCTGTCTCCCTTAGGGGAACAAGGGGTGGGTAACAAGTGGATCATCCCAAGGAGGCCTGAAAAGTGAAGTCTCCACTTCCAAAGTTGCTGCCATTTATGTTAGCACCAAAGAAAGCTGGACTGAGCACCCTGGACCAAACCTAGTTCCTGCTTCATGTATGAAGAGGGGAAAGGACACGAGGGTTTCCAGGGTCTTCTGCAGCTTCAGCCTCTGTAATGTGGCCAAAGCCTCTATGACCTAGTGGACAAGGAGAACGAGGTCAAGGTAAAATAGTTACTTCTTCAAAGACAGGTCTCGAGGCCCAGTGGCATCAACCAAGACACTGATTTCACATAGCCCCTTTTGGAAGACAAAGGAGGATGCAATGCTTTCCACCTCATTTATGGGGACAGCATTGTCATGAAAAAACCCAGACAGACAAACAATATTATAAAAGAAAACTATAGAGCAATATCTCTCATGAATTTAGAGGTAAAATTCTCAAATAGTAGAAAATTGAAGCCAGGTGTGGTGCTGCATGCCTATAATACCAGCACCTCTGTGTAAGCAGGTAGTCTCCTTCTAGGGGCGGTCTCCAAGTTCTTTCTGTCTTGAACAAAGAATTGAGCAAAAGAAGCAAAAAATGCCGGCAAAATTATTTGAAAAATTAAAGGCGAGGGCTGGGGATTTAGCTCAGTGGTTTCGCCCCCTGCTGCGCAAGCGCAAGGACCCGAGTTCGATCCCCGGTACCAAAAAAA
>NW_004624780.1:5582480-5612100 GCF_000247695.1 Heterocephalus glaber
ATGCTAGATAAGCACTCTACCAGTGAGCTACATCCCCAGCTATGTTACCTTTTTTTTTTTTTTTTTGGTGCCGGGGATCGAACTCGGGTCCTTGATTTAGAGCAGCAAGAGGTGAAATAATAGAGATATAATCTAGGTATGTGATGAAATGATTTTTTTTTTTTTTTGGTACCAGGGATTGAACTCCGGACCTTTTGCTTGCAAGGCAGGTGGTGGAACCACTGAGCTAAATCCCCGGCCCTTCCTTTCCTGTCCTTATTCCTTTTATTTCTTTCTCTTGCCTAATTTCTCTGGCTAGTGCTTCCAGAACTATATTGAACAAAAGTGGTGACAGTGGGCATCCTTGTCTTGTTCTTGATTTTAGAGTAAAACTTTTCAATTTTACTCCATTTAGTATGATGTTGGCTGTTGGTATGTCATAGATGGCTTTTATCAGATGGAGATACAGACCATCTGTGCCAATTTTCTGTAGGATTTTTATATGAATAGATGTTGAACCTTGTCAAACGCTTTTTCTGCATCTATTGAGAGGATTATATAGTTTTGGTCCTTAGCTCTGTTAATATAGTGTATTACTTTTATTGATTTGCATATGTTGAATCATCCCTGCATCCCTGGGATGAATCCTACTTGGTCATGGTGTATAACCTTCTTGATGATTTGCTCCATTCTGTTTGCAAGTACCTTATTGAGGATTTTTGCATCTATGTTCATTAGGGAGATTGGCCTGTGGTTCTCCTTTTTGGTTGGATCCTTCTCTGGTTTTGGAATCCGAGTAATACTTGCTTCCAGAAATGAATTTGGGAGTATTGCTTCCCTTTCAATTTCATTAAAGAATTTAACGTGTAGTGGCATTAGATTGTCTCTAAATTTCTTTTAGAATTCAGCAGTGACTCCATCAGGGCCTGGGCTTTTCTTTGTTGGTAGGTTTTAAATTATATCTTCAATTTCATTGACTGATATTGGTTTATTTAGAATTTTTATATCTTCTTTGTTCAGCTTTGGTAATTCATATGTATCCAAGAATCTGTCCATTTCTTCTGTGTTTTCCATCTTATTAGAATACAGGTTTTTGAAGTAGGTATTGATGTTGTTCTGGATTTCTACAGGATCTGTTGTGATTTCACCCTTTTCCTTCCTAATTGCATGGGTTTGGGCCTTTTCTTTCCTTTTTTTGATAAGGTTGGCTAAGGGTTTGTCAATTTTATTTGTTCTTTCAAAGAACCAACTCTTCAATTCATTGATTCTTTGTATTTTTTTTTATTCTCCATTGTGTTAATTTCTGCTCTGATAGGTATAATTTCCTCCCTTGTATGAGTTTTGGGCTTGACTTGTTCTTCTTTTTGTAGGAGGTTGAGGTTCAACATTAGGTTGTTTATTTGAGGTTGCTCTGTTTTCCTGATATGGGTATTCACTGCTATAAATTTCCCTCGTAGGACTGCTTTTATTATGTCCCATAAATTCTGGTATATTGTACTGACATTATCATTTAATTGTAGAAACTGTCTAATTTGTTCTTTAAGTTCATCTGTGACCCATTAGTTGTTCAGGAGGGTGTTGTTTAATTTCCATGTGTTTATAAAGTTGAGAGAGAGATTGAGAGAAAATCAATGAGGAATTGATTTCCAATTTATTGCACTATGATCTGATAATATGCATGGGATAATTTTAATTCCTTTGCATTTACTTAAGCATGTTCTGTGTGCTAGTATGTGCTCTACTTTGGAGAACATCCCATGTGCAGCTGAGAAGAATGTGTATTCTGATGCGGGGTGGAACACTCTGTAGACATCTACTAAGTCCATTTGTTCAAAAGTTTGGTTCTGTTCTAATATTTAATTTTTTTTTTTTTGTACTGGGGATTGCACTCTGGACCTTGCACTTGCGAGGCAGGTGGAGGAACCACTGAGCTAAATCCCCAGCCTTAATTGTGGGTATTTTGGTCTAGTTGATCTGTCTATTTGTGGTAGTGGGTTATTGAGGTCCCCCATTACAATTGCATTAGTGCTTCTTTGATTTTTCATGTTTATTAGTATTTGTTTTATATAGTTGGGTGCACTGGTATTTGGTGCATATATATTTATGATTGTTATGTCTTCCTCTTGGATTGTTCCCTTTTCAAGGATGTAGTGTCCTTCTTTGTCTCTCTTAATAAGTCTTGGCTTGAAATCTACTTTGTAAATAGAATAGCTACCTTTGCTTTTTTCTGGGCTCCTGTTCCATGCAGTATTGTTTTCCATCCTTTGACTTTCAGTTTGTGAATTTCTTTTTGAATTAAATGTGTTTCTTATATGCAGCATATTGTTAGAGCTTGCTTCTTGATCCATTCTGCCAGTCTTTTTCTTTTTTGTTTTTGTTTTTTTTGAACTGGGGATCCAATTCACATCCTTCTGCTTTCGAGGCAGGCGGTGGAACCACTGAGCTAAATCCCTGGCCTTCCAGTCTTTTACTTTTGATTGGCGACCTGAGACCATTAACATTGATTGTTATAACTGATATGTCTTGTCTTATCTTATCTCTGTCATGTTATGTTCCTGCTGTCGGCTTCCTTCTTTCCTTTTCTGTTTAATTTCTTGTTTTCTTTGTGGATTCATTCTGTTATGGTTCATGGAGTTGTAATCCTTGTATCTATTTCTAGAATATCCTTCAGAACACTTTGGAGTGCTAGTTTGGTGGTAGTGAATTTTTTCAGGTGTTCTTTGTCATGGAAGTATCTTATTTCTCCATCAATTTTGGAAGATAGTTTTGTGGAGTACATCAATCTGGGTTGGAGGTTATTTTCTTTTAGGGCTTGAAATACTTCACTCCAAGCTCTGTTTGACTTGAAGTTTTGTGTTGAGAAGTCTGCTGTGATTCTGATGGGCTTTCCTTTATAGGTGATTTGTTTCTTTTCTCTAACAGCTTTTAATATTCTGTTCTTGTGTTGGATTTCTGGAATCTTGACTATTATATGCCTTGGTGAAGTTTTGTTTTTTATCATGGCTAATTGGAGTCCCATATGCCTCGCTTATCTGTACGTCAAATTCTTTTCCCCTGTTTGGGAAGTTTTCTGCTATTACTTCTGTGAACAGGTTTTTAAAATGTCATTTGTGCTCTCTCTTAAGAGCTTGTCTCAAAAAAAAAAAAAAACTTGTCTCAAAAGAAAAATAAAAAGGGCTGGGATGTAGTTCAGTGGTAGGGGCCCCTGGGTTCAAGAATAAATTAAAAGAACATTTTGTTTTTGGTTTTTGTTTTTGGTACTGGGGATTGAACCTGGGACCTTACGCTTGTGAGACAAGTGGCGGAACCACTGAGCTAAATCTCTGGCCTCCATTTTGTTTGTTTTGAGACGGTATCACTATGTAGTCCAGGCTGGCTGCCAGTTTGCAATACTTCTGCCTCGGCCTCCCATGGGCTGAGATTAGAGACATGCACCACCAAGCCCAGCCAAAAGAAAGAAATTGAAAGGAAGCCTTTACTAAACTGCCCCAGAAGAGAGAACAAGGTAAATTTCCCCTCTGGAAATATCAGGGACAAATGCTGTATAATTGTTGTATAGTCAGATGGATTTACTGACCTACTTTGTCTCAGGCCTTGTGCAAGGAGTAGCTGCATAAATGGTGGAAATCCTGGTTCCTAACCCCAAGGAGCCCTGGATTTGGTGGGACAATAGTTCTAATCTTTTCATCTTGTATTCCTATCTCTTATATAACAGTTTGAAAAAAGACCTTGAAAAGCATGTATTATGATTTAAATTATGTTGATGGTGTGTCTATGCATTTCACACTTTGCCTTCTCTGGCCTTTCCTGTTTTATTTGAACGTACAAGTCACTTCATATCGTGCAGATCCGACAGCTTATTTATTGGCACCCATTGCCTAACTTTGACAACTCAGTGCTGTGTAGCTCAGTGGTTGAGTGTGTACCTAGCATGAGTTGAGGCTTTGGGTTTCATCCCCAGTACCTCGAAATCAAGACAAATTCAGTTTTTCTTTAATCACATCTGGTGGTGAGTTGTTACTAGAAAATTGCATGAAAATAAATCCCAGCCTTGGCTTACATTAAAAACATTTCTCAGGCCAGGGATTTAGCTCAGTGGTTCTGGCGCCTGCCTTGCAAGAGCAAGGACCCAAGTTCGATCCCCGGTACCAAAAAAAAAAAAAAATTTCTTTCCTGCTTTACTGTTAATTAATTTTCATGCATATGAGAAGTAATTAATTTTTAAAAATTTATTTAACTTTGTTAGTACATATTTGAGGCATATAACGACCACATTTATCACTGGGGACTTGTTCGTGTACATAACACATCTTAATTAATTTTTTGTCCCCTTCCCCTCTACTCCCTCCAACCCTTCTTCCTCTCCTCATTTACAAAAGCTCTATTTCCACTTTTTCCCTTCAATTCTTCTGTTTTTCTTTAAATCCCTTTCCCCTTCCTTCCCTCCTCTTCCCCTCATCTCTTGTTCTCTTCCCATTTGAAAAGTTCTTCCTACTTAGTATCTATGAGAGAGGTGATTGATTTTCACAGAAAGAGTAAACCACTGGGTCAGTTTTTATTTTGAGCTTCTTAAGGAATGTTAGCAGTCTGAATTTGAAAAACAATCGCCTTTTAGACAGGAAGAAAGCTTACTGGGTCTGTCATGTCTTTATTCCTTTGGTGTCTCCCGAAGGTATAGTAATGATTTCTGCAAATTGTTGTATGAATTCTGTCTACAAGCGAGTGTCCAGCTGCTCCGCCTGTTTGAGGGCTTGCCCTTCTGTAAGCCCGTGCATCTGTCTAAAGCTGTAGAGCACCCATGATCCACTGTCCTTGTGGAGGGTGCAGCCTTGTGGTGTGGTTTCTCTTGGCCAGGTGAGGAGGACAGGCAGTGTTAGAAAGAGTCCCCTCTCGAGGGTGTGCTGGCCAGCCCTGCAAGGTACCCCTTCCCGCAAGATGCAGTGGAGATGGTTAGTGAGACCTTCACCTGTGCATTTGTCCCAGTCTGAGAAGGCAGTTGGTTTTTCTGCTTCTCACTGCTACAGTAGGGACAGCAAGTTCTACCCCTGGGGATAAGGGAGGTGGAAGTGAAGTCAGCAGGAAAATATCCGTGGTGCATTGTGCTGGGTGCTGTGCCAGGGAAAGGCCCAAGGAGCGCGCTGCACTTCTTTCCCCAAGGCAGGAAAGTTTTCCCTAGAGAAGTAGAAGCTTATTTCCAGAGTTTATTGGTGGCCCAGAGAAGGTGCTGAGAGACCAGCAGATGTTTTTGATCTTGGGGAGCAAATGATTGATAGAAATTCCTTTCCTGTGTTGTTCTGTGCAATCATACAGAAAGCTGTAGGACAGCAGAGACAATTTGAATTCTGACGCCATTTTTGTCTTAAATGCATGTAACATTACAAGTGAAATGATAAAAGCAGTGTTGTTTTAAAATTTCAATAGTCAAAGGATAGGGTCAGTTTCATAGTTAAAAAAACCCCATAAAATATTAAACGTGAAAGGAACTTGTCCATCATCCAAATCCACACTTTTTACAAGTCAAAACTAAGATGCAGATAGAGGCTGGGGTATAGGTCAGTGATAAAGCATTTGCCCAGCATGCATGAGGCTGTGGCTTTGAACCCCAGCACCATCAAATAATAAATACATAAATTAAATAAATAAATATGAAAAATGTGTCAGAGATAATGTGTCTTTTTAAGAGCGGTGGCTGCTCCAGGGGTAGCCTGTGTGTCTGTTACCATGAACTGCATCTCCTGGAGTGCTCACGTGAGGATACAGCCTCAGAAGAAACCATTTGTAGATACGGTTTCAGGACAAATCCTCAAGATTTCTTCCAGGACCACTGAAATTCCTATGTAAACTCTGAACCTAAGATTTTGCTGGCACCCTAATTGTGGTCTCCAAGCCTCCAGGACAGTGAAAATAAATGTTTCTACATCCATCTAGTGATTGTCACCCAAGGCAACAAAAACTAAGGCCCACTTGGTATTAGGTAGGAAAATGAATCCTAAAGCCACCCTTAGGCAGCAGCACTTGTGTGTGTGTGTGTGTGTGTGTGTGTGTGTGTTTGGCAGTGGAATTGAGTCAGAGACCTTGCCCTATCACTGAGCTCTATCCTCAGCCCCTTTTCTATTTTAATCAGAAAGGAGTTGCCACGAATTTGCCTTGAGCTTGGATCCCCCTCCTTATCCTCCAGAGTAGCTGGAATTGCAGGAGTGTCCTACTGAGCATGGCTGACATTTCGTTATTAATAGGTTTGTGTAATATTTTGTTCTTCATCTCTGTTATGTATGGAAAGTAACAGAAGAAACGTGAAGATTTTTATACTTTGACATCTCTAGGCCCAAGAGATGGGTTACTGCGATGTTTTGGCCAAAGCAGCCTTTGATTCTATCTGCCTCAGAGTAAACACAAATCCTGAGCAATGGGTTAAGGGCCCAGGATTGTGGCTGTGGTCTTTCCCTATTGTGGCTCTGAGTGTCTCATGCCACCACCAACCCCTTCCACCAAGACTTTCTCCTCCTTCATTTTAAGGAGAAATGGATGAAGATCTCTGTTGTTTTTAGGAGTCACCAAGATGCCAGAAGCAGCCTGGTGCCCCAGGACCATGACAATTGCTTTCTGCACGCCCCAAACACTGTCAACTGGAGTCGCCCTCCTCAGTGACTGGATCTGCACTGCTGCTTGCTCAGGCCCTGGAAGATCACCCCAAAGCATGCCACCTTGGTTGTGCTGCTGTTTTGTAAACCTGGAGACGTGAGTTAGTGACAGAACAGGATGAAATCCCTGAAATGGATAAAGTCAAGATTGAAGAAAACCTGGGCAGCAGGAGAGAAGGGAGAGAAGCAGCACACTTTCTCTTCAGGAAGCACCATGCTACCTGCAAGTTGCTGAGAATGCATTTCAGTCCTCTGCACAGCCTGGCTCCTTTCAACCTGCATAGAGAAGATGTGCTGGAGGAAGCAGACACAGAGAACAAGAACCTTCCTCTTATTAAAAACAATAAAACTGTAAAACTATAGAAGTGAGGCCATTACACTGCTTAGTGTGCTTAGTGCACTGAGTTGTGCTAATCACTGAGGGTTTATTCAGGTTGGGTTTCCTTGGAGGTGGGAAGACTTTTCTCGGTTGGGGTTGATGGTGGGCTGCTGACCATCACTCTCCTCCCCAGACATGCGAGGACTCTTTTCCAGAGCGAGTGAAAGGCCTGCCTCCAGTTCACATAGGTTGTGGTTTGTGTGTCAGATCCAGTGTCGTCCTCCTCTGCCTCCACAGAGGAGACCGAGGAGGACCCCTCAGTGCTGGTCTTCAGCATCTGCAGAGAAAAGGAGGATGAGTTAGACAAGTCTAACCTCCCAGCAGTGCAGCCAGTGTTTACTCACTTATGGAACTCAGTTCCTTTTACTAGCAGTAGCCCAACTGTAAATGGCCAGTTTCAAAGTCAACACTGAAGCAGAGACCCTCCAAAAACTTTTTTTTGTTATTGTTTGTTTGTGGGCATAATGATTTGCCTTTGTCTTTCTTTCTACCCTCCATCTCTCTTTCAGTGCTTCTTGGTGTTTTCCCTACATCTCCTCTCTGACTCCTTTTTTTCCTGTCTTCCTCCCCCTGCAGATCCTGTCAGACACCTGGAGTCCAGCCCTACTTCACAGAAGGCAGTGTTGACCCAACACTGTCTAACCTAGCACGTATCCTGGTCCTGTCCACCCTCTCCTGGGAGGCAGCTCTGTGCTCACCTCAGCTGGTTCATCTTTTGGGAGCATCGCTGGCATCTCTGGGACTTGGGTGACTTCTGTATTTTCTGGTGGTTTACAGGCAGGCAGGTCCTCACATGTACACTGTTCTTCACACAGGACCTGAGCTGGATGAGGAGGGGATCTGCTGCCCAGCTGGAAGTTTTCCTCGGGTGGATCTTGGAGCTGGAGGGCATTGTCTTTGTCATAGCCATGGCTTTGTTTATCAGCATCCTGAGGTTCTTCATTGATTTGTATTTCTTCCTTCTCCTTGTGGCTCTCACTGTTCTCTTTTCCATTGTCCTCATTGGAATCAGGTAGCCTGGTGTCATCAGATCTTTCATACACCTGGATTTGTGCATAAAGCTCCACATACTCTTTTTTATTACTCTCCATGTCTTTGTTGTTCTTGATCTCCATGTCCTTTTTTTCTTGTTCAGTTGATCCCATTAGCATGCCTTCATCTTGGTTTTCACCATTTTCAATTTGTTTATCAGCTTCCTTATCCTCATCCTCACTGCTTTTGCTTTTCTCCTTTCTCTCCTCCTTGTTCCTCTCTTCTGCTGCTTGTTCCTGGGTGAGTTTAGGACTGACAAGCTGAATTACTGGCGAGCCATCCACGTGGTCAATCCGTTGCCCTCTGAATGTTGAATTCTTGTTTATCTGCTGGTCGTTGTCAGTAACAATTTGATCAGCTCCTGCTCCTTTGCTGCCTGAGTCTGTGTCCTCATCCTCTTCAACGCCAGTATTTGGTGCACACACCAAGTTGGGGTTGTCCTCAGTGTGAGAGTTGTGGTCCTTGCATCTTCCTAGACTTTGTGTGTCCTCTGGTTCTTCCACAGTGGGGAGGTTGTTGACTGAAGAACCCACAACACATCCTTCATAGAAGGTTGTCGTCTCCTGGCGACAGATGTAACCTCTGAAGGAGGTTTTGGTCTCTTGGTGAAAGGGGTGGGAAGCAGGGAGATCACCCCCTGGGAAGCTCTCTGTGGAATTTACTTTCAAATGGGGCTGCTCTGAGTCTGAGCAGTCACTGCTGGGGTTTGGGGTTGCCATGAAATTATAGTTGTATTCTGTCTCTGTCAAGTCCTGAGGCTTCAGAAGAAGAAAATGAAGAAAAGATGTTGGGGAGAAGAACAGAGTCATGTACTTAAGTAATGAAAGAAGAGTGTGTGGTCAGGCGCATGCACACACACACACCCACACACCCACACACTCTTTCCCAGTCTGCAGAGCCCTGCCCTGGTGTTTGCTCACCTGAAAGATAAGCTCTCAATCTTGAGTCCTGACAAGGAGATGTGAGAAATCCTTCAAAGTTTGAGTATCTGTGGCCAAGAGAAAACAAGTCTGTGGTCTGTGACTGGTGATCGCCATGGAAGTATCAGAACCAAGCCATAATGGGAGACAGGAAAAAGAGGAACAAGGGGCAGGAGACTGCAAGGTCTATCACTTTCCTCTAAAATATTCTGTGTGCACACCATTCAGGCTAATGAGCACTTCTTTTGTTGGCAGAAGCATGAATGTCATGGGAGTCGCTTCCCTCTTTTATTGTGGAGTCTAAGATGATCCATGTATCAGGGAGTTCACAGCCTCTTTGAGGAGATACAAATCAAGTGACTGAAAGAAACCAGGGTGTACTAGCAGCAGAAGAGCTTACAAATGATATCATGAGAGGGCTTAGAAAGGCACCTCTTGCAGGCAGGCTGGGAGTGGGTAGGAGACCAGGAGTAACCTCCTGGGGTGAGGCCTTAGATCAGCCAAGTTATGGAGGAAGTAGAAGGGAGGCAGGCATGGTGGCACAAGCCTATAATCTCAGCTTTTGAGGGGATGAGAAAGGATGGTAAGTTCAGGGCTGCCTAGACCATGTAGGGAGACCTGGGCTGAAAACAAAACCAAAGACCACAAAAGAGAAGAGGTAGTAGGCATGTGGGGGAACCCTTTTTTGTGTCCATTAATTTCAGGCCCCGTCTGTCATTATATTTCTGTATGTCAGACCTATGGATGTAAGTTCAGACATACAGTATGTTGGAGACTTAGGATAGTCCGTGCCAAATTGCTTTCCAGAAAGCTTATATCCATTTACATGGTCATCATCCTACCAGCTAATGGCATACATAGCCCACCTTTTCCCATGATGCTGTAGCTATTAAATGGGTGTGGGAGAGCATGCGGGCACCCCCCCCCCCCAGACTGCAGTGACCTGCCCTGGTGGCTGCCTACCTGATAGATAATCTCTAAAAGTCTTCAGTCCTAAACAGGTGAACTGAGAAATGCTTCAGGGTTTTGAGTCTCTGTGGCCAAGAGAACACATAAGAGTGTATTCTATGACTGTTGGTTACCACAGCAACATCAGAACCCAGTTATAATGGAAGATGGGAGAGAGGAAAAAGGGTTAGAAGACTGCAGTATCTATCCTCATGTTTCCAAATCAGTCTGTGCCCAGAGATGCAGGATAAAGACTATTTCTTCTGTTGGCAGAAGCATGGCTTCCTTTTGTTGTGGAGTCTAAGACAATCTATGTCCTGGCAAATTTAGAGTTTCTTTGAAGAGCTACCAATCAAGGGACTTTTACAGGATAGGGTGTAAGTGTAGCAGAATTCACAAACAATGTCATGAGAGGATGTAGATGGGGACTTCATGGAGCCATGGAGAGAAAAGCAGGACTAACCTGGGAGACAGAGGCCTTCCAAAGTGAAACCTTATGGAGGAAGTAGTAGAGATGCAGACACAGGGCCACACACCTATGATTTCACAACTTGGGAGGCTGAGGAGGGAGGATTGTGAGTTCCAGGCCAACCTGGTCTACACAGAAAGACCTGGTCTCAAGGGAAAACAACAGAGGTTGTGGGGATATAGGAAAAATAGAACTCCCAACCTGTTAGATATCAGATGTCCTGAGTTTGTGTCCCCAAAATTGAAGAATTAATTTCAAGGAACAGTAGAGGTTAAGAATAAGAAAGGTTTATTGAGAGATAGGAGGGTCTCAAGTGGGTGGCCATTTAGACCCTTTGTCATGGAAAATTTAGACAGCAGAGTCACAATGTGGGTTCAACATGGGTCAAACTGTAATCAACCTATATGATTGCAAGTATAGCTGCTTAGCTAATATTGATCTAATAGGGAAACAAGTCACGTAGAAAGGGTACATGGAAAGAACAAAGGCGCTGGATGTAGTGGTGCCCGCTTGTAATCCCAGTACTAGGGAGGCTGAGGAGGAAGATCACTGTGAGTTCGAGGCAAGTCTGGGCTACATAGTGAGTTTAGGGCTAGCCTGAACTACAAAGTGAGACCCTGCCTGAAAAAGCCAAAAAACCAACCAACCAACCAAACAAACAAACAAATTGCTAAAAGGAAAAAAAAAGACCAAAGGTATATTTGGGGAGGGATGGGTCAGATGCTCTGGTCACCCACCCGGGAAACTGATACCTATGTGGACTCACTGGATGAAGTGATGCTAATTACAGAATAATTCCAAGGTACTGTTTATGCCTTAGAGAGGCATGCAGGCCTGGACATTGCATCTCTGTCTTGAAACCTGGCCTTTTTCAGAGGTTCCTCCATCCACAATTTTGATGTCTTTATTTTTCACTGACTTTCTTGAGAGCCCTGTCCCTCTCAGCCTGTATATTTATTTCCACCTAACTTAGCTTCCTGTGATAAAGGGATGTGGGGGAGGGTACAGTTTAAGCAAGAATGCTCAGGTAAGAAACCTGGTGTGTGGGGCAATCAGGTGCAGTGAGGTATGTGGGGTCAGTGAGGGCCCGGTAGGCCTCTCTCCGCCTGTGCTGAGGAACATGGATTTTTGCCACTCATCCAGCAAGGAGGGTGACATTCATGTGTCGAGCATCCTTACAGACAGTTCAGAATACACTGAAATGTTTCACATGATTGAAAACCCCAAGTCCAATTTCCTTAAGTGCATGGACCTTGCTGCTTGGCTCCAATGAGTGTGGGGTCCGTGGGTTTGTAGCAGAGGAACCAGGCTGCACTGGGTGGAAGAAGGATTTAGGGGAGAAAGGACAGTGCATTGGCTGGACCTTGGAACTTTGAGGGTGAGAAAGTACAAAGGGCAAGACTGTCATGGGGAAGTTCCTGTACTCATCCTTTAGGGTTCCAGCTCTCACCTCATGGTTCTCCTTCCTGGGGTAACTTTGAACCACATCCAATGTGGATTATCATACAGATCAAGGACAAAGTTCAGTTTTGCCACAGAGGCAGGCATCAGGCCCTTGGTGGCCGAGATGGTTCTCGTGTGTCTGCTGTTCCAGTGCCTCCCTCGTCCACTGCTTTCATTTTGCTTATAATCTCTGCCTGAAATCCCCCTTCCAGGAGCTCCTTCTATGACTCCTCTTTCCTCTTAGTGCTCCACGCCATCCATTTTTCTTTCAGGATCCTGGGGACCAGACCCCGTGCAGTTTCCAGGCCAGGTTTGTGCTCTCACAGAGATGTTTTCTTCCTGTTTGGCTCAGGTAGAATCTTTCTGATTTCTGCCAATATCTAGGGGTTCCCCTCCATATGTCCTTTCCCAGAGTCTTTTCATAAATGTCTCTGGAGGCTGCCTCACTCCCTTCAGCTGTTTTCCTGTGTCTTTCCGAATTATTTCCCTCACTATTTGAGTGAACAATTTACTTCTCTGCTCTGCACCTGACTGTTGCTTAACAGGTTGCAACAAACATTCCCGCCCTTACACACAGCCGTGGCAGTGTGTATCGGTGAAAACCTTAGCTAAGCAATTTGGCATAATTTCCCTAAGTCCTTATAATTCTGTACCGTAGATCCTTTGGCTCAGTAATCTCACTGCTGAGGAGGTATCCTGAGCAAATAGATGCGCTGCAAAGTGTAAGCAAGCATACTCATTACTGTATTATTATACCAGTGAAGAGTTAGAAATGAGCAGCTTGTCAGCAGTGGGAAGAGAGTAAAAGACATATCAAATTCAAAAATCAAAAGCAGTCTATCAGACCCTTTTTTTGGTACCAGGGATCGAACTCGGGTCCTTGAGCTTGCAAGGCAGGTGACAGAACCACTGAGCTAAATCCCTGGCCCAGACCCTTTCTTTCTTTCTTTTTTTTTTTCTTCTGGTACTGGGCTTGAACTTGGGTCTTTGCACTTGGGAGGCAAGCTGTGGAACCACTGAGCTAAATCCCCAGCCTTATCAGACTCAACAGTGATTGTGTCTAGGTATTTCTGTGGTTATCTCTGTTTTTCCCTATAGTACCAATGACTTTCTTTTTTTCTTTTACCAATTCTGGTTTTATAAATTGCTTATGACATAATAACAAAGAGGTGAAAATGGAGATTTCCATCCCCCTAGGGCAGGCATTGTGCTTTTCTCTCTAGGGGTATATGCACTTAGGAATCATTTACAGGCTCAGACATGAGGAATGTCCTCAGGGACAGCCACACACAGACCTTCCTTATGCACTTAGGTACAATCCTAAGAGCTTGCTTTGAATTCCTTCCGATGCATGGCTAGTTTGGAAGAGAATGAGTTAATGCCAAACTCCCTGAAAATGAAATTGGTGTGGTATCAGAGGAGATGTAGTTGCAGATCCTGTGTGAAATCCTTCTTGTTGTCATCTTTGTCTTTTCAGTCTGAGGAAGTGGGTCTCACACCCACAGCGCTGAGTGATGAGATGTATGCAGGTGAAGACTGTGGAGAAGGAGCAGCAGCTGCCTGAGAAGGGCAATGGCTTCCTCCAAATCTCCATGTGATTGAAGGTGCAGTGACCAAGTCAGGGCTGAGCGTGGGGACTGTCTGGTGACTTCCCCAGGCCAACCTCGCCGATCAGGAGGCTCTCCCATAGGAGGGTCCTGGTGGCCTTCTTCCCCACCACTCATCTGATCGTGGTCTCATGAGTGTTTACTGAAGTTGGCCTGACAAGACTCCAAGGAAGCCTCTGATCATAAACCTGGTGGATAGCAGACACATGTAAGTCATGCAGACGCTAATCTCACCTTGAAAGAACTGTTCGTTTCATGATCATTAGTGTTGCCATTGTCTTTATTTGTAAAGAGACAGCTATTTCAGCCACTTCCTACAGTAGAGGGGTAGAAATATAAGCATACTTAGATTTAGTAACAAAATCAAAATGTGGAAGCCTCTCGGCTGATTGTTAGTCTGCTTTGAATAGAAAAAAAACCCTTTTTTAATGTAAAAGATTTGCCAGAACACTGAACACTGCATAAGCCATAAAAAGCTATTATGAGAATAGAGATGTTTCAAAATGCGCTGACACTTTATGGAAGTCGTGGTCTATACATTTGAAAACTGCAGCGGCAGTTATTCATGTAAGCGATACGTACTCATAGACTCGGGACTCCTTCAGGTGCAAGGTAGGCATTGATGCTTCCTCACCTCCACCTCAGAGTTCAAGGCCCACAAGCTGGGAATCACTGTCATAGACCTGGACCACAGATTCATTGTGATTCGGTGGAAAGTGTGTTTGTGTGTACTGATAGGCACTTTTTCAGAGTAACAGGTAATGGGCAAAGGACATGGACATAATTGTTGCAGAAAATGAAATAAAGCTGAGTTGTATCCCTACAGGCAGAGATACTCACCTGCATTTATAAGGAGAGATGAAAACTAGATGAGATACCAGTGTAATTTACATATCAAGTTGGGAAAAAACCAGGAACTTTAATAATATGTGGTTTTAGAGAGTGTGGGAAAACAGGCAGTGTGATCATTTTTTCCTAGGAATGGAAATTGATTTTACCTCTGTAAAGCATGACTTTGTAAAGTCTATCAAAATTTAGAATATACATATCTATTAACCTAGCAAGTCAATTTTTTAGATTTATCCAATAGATATACTTTTCCTATACACAACATACAGGAGTGTGAAGGTATTCATTGCAGCATTATTTGTAGCAGGGCTTGTTTGGAAACAGTGTACATATCATCTGTTTAAGAAAGAATGGATTAGGGCCTGAGGATTTAGCTCAGTGGTTTCACCACCTGCTGCACAAGCGCAAGGACCCAAGTTTGATCCCTGGTACAAAAAAAAAAGAAAAAGAAAGGACGGATTAGCTGAGCGTGGTGGTGCATGCCTGTAATTCTAGTACTTGGGAGGCTGAGGCAGGAGGATCCCTGTGCATTTGATACCAGCCTGGGCTACATAGTAAGTTTGAGGCCAGCCTGGACTACATGGCGAGACCCTGTCTCAAACAAACAAATGAAGGAAAGAAAGAACTGATTAGATGGGAGGATATAGTTTAGTGGTGGAGCACTTGCCTATCATAAATGAGATCCTGAGTTAGAGAACTGGTTGTGAAATTATAGTAAAACTCCATTATAGAGTCATTTCAGAAATGTAGAAGTTTTATATATGCTAATAGGAAATGGACTCCAAAATATGTCATTAAAAACCAAATCTAAATTACACATTGCACTCAGTAAAAAGTAAGTAAATTAAAAAATAAAATAAATTACAGTACAGTATGTATAACTATCCTTCCATTTATATTTTAAAAGGTACATATATGTGTATTAATATGCATATGCATACATATGTATATACAAATATGTCTGCTTATTTATCACAGAAACTGGAAAAACACAGAGTATACTAACAAAGATTGTGGACCTGAGATCAAGAGGTCTGCATAGTCTTACTCTTCTCTGAGTATTATTTTGAACCATTGGTTCTTTTTCTCTAATTTTTTAAAAAGGTACTTACTTATCTGTTTTTTTTGTTTTTTTAAGGCAGGGTCTCCCTTTGTAGTTCAGGCTGGCCCTGAACTCACTATGTAACCCAGGCTGGCCTTGAACTCGAGGTGATCCTCCTGCCTCAGCCTCCTGAGTGATTTACATGTTTATTTAGTACACACATCTATCCATGCATATGCACACAATTGCAATGTCTTAGAATCTCATTGTTCAACAAAATTTATCCAGCCCTCTATCTGTGTGCTGTTCACTGTGTGGCATTATTCACACTGCAGGGATGCAGCAGGACAGAAGGTGCCTCTTGGGGCTGGAAAGATCCTAGGGTCCTTGCTTTAGAAATACATAGAGTAGACCTCCATTCTGGCCAGAGGCATAATGACAGACTCTGCATTGTGTGGCTTGCAGTTTGCTAAGGGAGGTTACCCAAAGGCCCTACAACTTGGACAGATTATATGATAAAGACAACCTTTTCTCTGAATACCCTCCAACTTACTTACTGACTTCCTTCACAATGTGCACACTAAAAAATGAGTGAGACAGTAAGGTGTCACAGTGAGAGAAAACATGGCCCTCACATTTCACATCTCAACAGACTAAGAAAACGCCTGGCCCGGGCATAGCATAGTGGCACACGCCTGTAATCCCAGGACTCAGAGGCTGAGGCAGGAGGATTGTCATGAGTTCGAGGCCACCCTGGGCTACATAGTAAATTCAAGGACAGCCTGAACTACATAGTGAGACCCTGTCTCAAAAAAAAAAAAAAAAAAAAAAAAATCTCCCAAAACAAAAAATGCCTGCAGATTTCCTCCTAATAGGTATGGGACTTCCAAGCTTGATGCTTTGAGGAAAGCAGGGGAGGGCTTTTTTCCACAGTATGGTGCTGTGATACAGGAAGGGCTTTCTAGCTTTCACCTGCCATGAAGTGTTTATTTTGTGTTCTTTTTGTCCTTGAGCTTTTATGAATAACTGACATTTTCACCTTGTGTCAAATTGATGTATGAAATTCACTCCCTGCTTGCAGACTGGCTTCCAGTAGAGTTCAGGTATGTACCCCAGTTCAGTCTCTAAGGTATCACCCTTCTGCTCCAGGGGGCTCTGGTGGCTGCATGCCGTCACTGGCTTGTGGCTTTGAAAGTCCTGTCTCTGCCTTCGTCCTCAGGTGGCCTTCTCTCACTGGACCTTCTCCTCTGAGTCCCATTAGGATATTTCATACTGGACCTAGGATCCACCCAGGTAATCAAAGATGACCTTTTCTCAAGGTCCTTGATTTAATTACAGCTGTGGACTCTTTTTCCAAATAAGGTACCATTCCCAGCATCCCAATGTTAGGACGTGGGCAGATCACTTTGTGGCTGCCACATGGCCTGATGTACCTACCAACTTGGAAGTCACTGAAAGGAAGTGTCCTGGAGGACTCAGTACTTGTCTTGATTCAGCTCCATTCTGGCCTGAGAATGAAGAGAACTAATGCACTTGCCAGCAAAGAGTTGTGTGGGTAATTATGCCTACTGAGTTGGCCAATACTTACGCAAATACTTTATTAAAAAATAAGAATCTTGTTTGTTCTCCTTATTCCAAAAATTTCTCTTTCCAGATTAAAAATAGCTTTGCTCAATCACAGGAATTTTAAGAGAAACTTATTCAGGGAGAAATGAATTATTTCATTATATAGTTTCTAAAAAAGAGAAGTGTTGAAGGATTCTTGTCAATTTTTGCATGTATACAATTGAAATGTCAGAAATGACTAGAATGTTCTTTTAGAACAAGACCAAGAATAAAGAAATTGTGTGGGTCACATGCATAGAATAGGTTGTTTCTCCCACACTCTGCTAGGAAAAGAAAATTAAATAAAAGAAGAACCAAAATGAAGCACACAGGAAGAGCAGGCAAGAAGCTGATGTGGGGAGTGGAAGGGATCATAGTATGTTACAAGCACGTACACATCTGTCAAAATAAAACCCATTGTCTGGGGCCGGGGATTTAGTTCAGTGGTTCCGGCGCCTGCCTCAAAAGTGAGAGGTCCCGAGTTCGATCCCCGGTACCAAAAAAAAACAACCAAAAAAACCCCCCATTGTCTGTATAACCAGTGTGCCCCACTAAGATGTGGGAGGAAGACCAAAACAAATTAAAAAGTAAAAATTATGTTCTCTTAAATCTTAAAAATTAAAGAATTATACAACATACTCCCGACATACATTTTAACATTTTTAACATTCATCACATTCATATTATATTTATGTGTGAAGTAGATGGAATTTTCTGAAACAATTTTAAGCGTAGATGAAAGGCAGCTTAACACTTCACCCTTGTTTGCTTCAGAAAATATCTATAAAAATGAAGGCTTTTTCTACATATCTAAAATATTGTCATCACATCTAGAGGTATTAGTAGTAATTCCATAATATACTATCCTTAATTCTGTTAATATTTTAACTCCCTTGATTGTAGTTTAAATGTTTTCTAGTGCTATGTGCCTTAGAGCAGTATCCAATCTACATCAATGCCATGCATTTATTTGTGATATCTCTTGAGACTGCCTTTCCACCATGTTGTCTTTTTTATGACCTTGAGATTTTGAAGAGACCAGAAGTCATCTTACTTGGATAGAGTTTTGGAGTCCATGACTCCAAATGAGGAATTCTGTTACTTGTCAACAATGAAAAGATCTCTACGTGTGAACACTGGTGTTGTCGATGTTCCAGCCCCAGCCTTCTGTAGTCTGAACAGAAGGGCATGTGTGCTTTCATTAGAAGGTGCCAGCTGCAGAGGGGGCATCGTGCTTGCTCCAAGAGAAGGGGTGATGGGTAGTGTCTTAGTTATTTTCTTGTTGCTGGGACAAAATAACTGACACCTACAAGTTGAAGGTAGAAAGGTTTATTTTAGATCACAGTTTGTAGAGGTTTCAGTCCATAGTCTGCTGGCTTCAAGGCAGGGTGGCATGGCAGAATACAATGGCAGAGAAGAAACAGTCCATGGCAGAGTAGGCAGAAGGCAGCAGCAAGCTTTCCATTCCCTTTATATTCCTTCCAGGCTATAAGACTAATGGTTGGTGCCACCCACACCCAGGGTTGGCTTTCCTCTTCAGTAATTCCATCAACCACAACTATACTAAACCAATCAGTGGTCTAATTAAGTTATCACACACCCATAATCAATCCAGTATTACACACCAATGATCTGGCCACCTCCCAAAAACCCCACCTCTGAGGGCATGAGGTTTTGGAGGGATATCTAGATATAAACTATAATACTTTGCCCCTGGGCCCCAAAAGACTCATGTACATTTCTTTATACAAAATACATTTAGGTCATTTCTAAGAGTTGCCAAATTCCTAACAGTTTCAGCATTGCTTAAAAAAATCCAAGTCCAAAGTCTCCTCTGAGATTTAAGGCAAGTCTCTGTAGCTGCAAGTCTCTGTATAGGTGAAAAGAAAGTTAAACACTTCCAACATACAATGGCACAAGATAAACATTTCCATTCCAAAAGGTTCAAATAGGGGATAGAAAGGAATGGGACCAAAGGAAGACCAAACTCTAGCAGGGCAAACATTCATGTCTAGCATCTGGGGCAATCCATGATGAGATGTGGACTCCGAAGGGTTTGGATGACTATGCCACTACAGCACTATTGGTGGTTGTAGCTCTCATGGCTTTTCTCTTAGGCTGGCTTTGCTTATTCCTTATGGCTCTCCTCAGATGATCCACACCCCTGGCTTCTCCAGCCTTCTAGGGTCTGCACATTTGGCTTTACAGTCATAGCTTCATACGATGCCCTCTTGGGCACATTGCCTGAGCTCCCAGTCCTTCTGAAGTCATGCATTCTGCATACATCTAAAATCAGCACCATGTGGATGATGCCAACGTCTGCTGCAAGCTGGAGCAATAGCCGGGCTTCCTTCTCTCGTGGTTGTAGAGGTTGAGTGCCTGGATTGTTGAGCACTGTGAACCCAATCTGAGGAACGAGTTCTCTAGGTCACCACTATTCTGGAACATGGTGTCCTGGGACTTTCTTCTTAAAGCAAAGTCTTTCATCTTTGCAATTTTGAGGCTGCAAATGATAGAACCCTGATAGATCCTGTGATGTTCTCAGGCCAACTTTTCTGTTGTTCAGTTCCAATATACTTGTGTTATAGGGCCAGGCAAGTTGGAGCTGTAGAGATGTGCCACACTCTGAATCAAATTGAGTCTTTTATTATTGAGATAAACCAGTGATTGAGAGTGCCTCACACCGGAAAAACTCTTAATAAAGGAAAAGCAGCTTGTGGGGTCCTTTTAAGCAGCTCTTCTAATTGAGGAGGGATCAAGGGGGTATGCAAGAGGAATTTCACAGGAGCAGAATTATGCTAAATTAGTGGGGCATCAGGGGAAGTTTCATATAGTTTAATTGAAACAAAATATCACACCTGTGTAGGGTATCCTATTTACAAGGTTATAAAGATAACATAGTTGCAGATTGCTCTACCAAAAGGTCACAAAGATAACACATAGTTGCAGACTCACACAGGATGCAGCTGTCTGTTATGCATTAACTGAGGGTACTCCCATGGGAGAAGGGGAAGGTGACTACCTGGAATCACTCAATTTTATACAAATGGAGTCAGGTTGGCCATCACACTTGCCTTTTTAATTCCAGTCATTTTAGCAACCAAGGTCTCTGTTTCATCTTTGTAGTCTGCAACTTTACTGGAGTTTCTTTTCTGACCACATAAAACTTTAAAAATAATTCTGCTGGGCCATTTGCTCTTGATTCTCAAGGTAGAGATTGCTAAAAGTGCCCATTAGTAGCCATACCACTGCCTCATCATTAGACTGCCTGGATTTCTT
The DNA here is from genome assembly GCF_000247695.1 of Heterocephalus glaber. The sequence continues at coordinate 5,602,674 of NW_004624780.1, forward strand.
CCACCAGATTAATTATTCCACTGCCCTTAATCTCACTCTCCTAAAATGTCTCTGCACACTGGAAAAACATAGGCAAATTTTCTGCCAGAACATAGCACACATGGTCTGGAGTCTACCTACCAGTACAGTCCTTATCCCCAACTGAAACCTCCTGAACCTGATTTTAACTGGTGGCATTTCTATCACCTTTTTGATCTTCTGAAATCTCCCATCAAGCTTGGGTGACAGCATTCTAGGACTGCTTCTTCAGCTGGCATCTCCAAAACTTTCCACAGTCTGCCCAAAAGCCAGTTTTAAAGACTTCTGAACCACATGGTTAGGTAGCATATAGCAACAACCCCACTTCTCTGGTACCAAAATCTGTCTTCAGTAAATCTATTCAGCCATACCCAGAACTATGCTAAACCAACTAGGGGACTAATTCAGTTATCACACCCATAATCCAGCATCACATATTGGTGATGCAGCCACTTAACAAAAGCCCCACCTATGAGCACATGAGGCTTTGCAAGGGGGAATCTACTTATAAGCTATAACAGCATTAAAGGAAGCACCATGTGTTGGGATAACCCTTTTGCTCTGCTGTGCTTCCTTCATCATCATCATCATCATCATCATTATTATTATTATTTTTGTACTGGGGATCGCACTTGGTACCTTGTGCTTGCATGGCAGATGCCAGAACCACTGAGCTAAATCCCCAGCCTTTCCTTTATTATCTTAATTAGGATAGGCTGGAGCTGGAGGCTGAGGATGACCAGGACCTACAGAAAGAAAAAGAGGAGCAAGCAGCAGAGCCTTCTGGCAGCTGAGCAGGTCAGGACCTGCAGAATGAGCTGGATGGACAAGAAGCATCTTCTTTTTTTCTTTTTTTTTGGTACCAGAGATCGAACTTGGGACCTTGTGCTTGTGAGGCAGGTGCTGGAAAGGAAGCATCTTTTGTGTGAAGACCCTCAAGCATTCACATTGTTACAGTTTTGAGACAGGAGCATCCCTGAACTGTAAACTTTGTCACATGCAAGAGGGAGTATTTGGTAGTGAGGGGTTGTAGGGAACAGGGAAAGGGGACCTCTGCATCAGGTCCTAGTCTCCTGGGAGCCACAACAGCACAAGGTGAATTAATTAATATATAGATAGAAATGAGACTTAAGAGAAGAAGCTGAGCTTTGGCCTGGGCAGCAAAGACCCCAGACCCGGAGCTTGCTACACCTTTACATCAGAAGAAACGAAAGTAGCAGATGACTCAGAGCGCAACTGTGATAATCCTAGATCAATGAGGAACTATGCAGATGAAGATTTGGTTCCTCCCAGGAAGTCTCCAGCTGGTGTAATCCTGCCCTGGAGCATCACAGCATCACCGGACCATTGAGGTGTATCTGTGGTAAGAGGTGAGAACAGAGTTTTGTCTCAAAATGCTGTAGCTGGCCTGTAGGCAGGAAAACGAGGCCCTAATCATGATTTACTTATGAAATGATTTTCCCCCCAAATTACGTAGAATTTCTCCTGACAAGGGATAGAGGGGAGAATGAAATTTAGCAAAGTGTTTCGGGAAAACCTAGAAGACTGAAAAATCCACACAGGTCTTGAACCATGAAGAACTGATGTGTTCCAGCAAAATTGCTGAGCGAGGGCATTTTTAGTGATGTAGGCAGAGCCCCTGGGTTCTTGTCATAAATCTTCCTGTTGAGGGCCGGGGATTTAGTTCAGTGGTTTCGCCACTCGCTGTGCAAGCACAAGGACCCAAGTTTGATCCCTGGTACCAAAAAGATAAAATAAAATAAAATAAATCTTCCTTTTGAGTTTGGAATTACCACCGATGTCAATAGCGCAGATAACATTCCAGATAAGAAAATTATTCCTCTTATCATTAAAAGTACCTTGTAAAGTCCTCATAGACCCTTTCCTTGTTGTCCACTTCTCCCTCACAATGTGTAACTGCTATCCTGACGCCAATATTTAACACTCATATCATGCAAGGAATTGAAAACTTCATCTTTTAAAAAAACCAAATGTAAAGTGTACTTTGTTTTATTCAACCTTCTGAAGACTTATTAAAATCAATATCAAATAGGGCCGGGGTTTTAGCCCAGTGGTTCCATTGCCTGCCTCGCAAGCGCAAGGACCCGAGTTCAATCCCCGGTACCAAAAAAAAAAAAAAAAAAATCAATATCAAATGCCTAAACTTCTGGACTTGAGGCCTCAGTGGCCACATGGTCCATTTTGTGATAAGAAATGAATGAACATTCGACTTTTATCTTTGCCATTCAAAGGAAAAGAAGTTGCTGGGTGTGGTGGCACATGGGTGTGATCCAAACCCTGGGGAGGCTGAGGCAGGAGGATCATTGTGAGTTCAAGGGCAGCCTGAACTACATAGTGAGACCCTGTCTCAAAAGACAAAATAAACAAAAACAGAAATCAAAGGAAGAGAGTTTGAGGCTATATGAGATGTTTCCCATTTTTTAACTTACAAGATCATGATGATTTTTCTGTAGGAGTCATAAGAGCATGTTCATCCAGCTAAACTGCTGGAATGCAAAATGTGTCTTAGAGTGAAAGAGCTTGGCGATCATTGAGTCACTAGATGGAGAACATTAACAACATTATATACAGTATGAAGACAACAGAAAACCCAGTGAAGAGGTAATTCTAGGATACTGAGGTTCATCCAAAAATATCGAGATGTTCACAGCTTCCAAAACTGAAGACGCTTTGGATTTAATGCCATAAAGTCTTTCGCAAAGTTGGCTATGATGGTGCCTGCCTGTAACCCTAGCACTGTGGGAGGCTGAGGCAGGAGGATCACAAATTCAAGCCCAGCCTCTCAGACTCAATGACTCAGTGAGACCTTGTCTCAGAACATTTAAAAAGGGCTGTGGACAGAGCTCAGTGGGAAGGGCCTGGATTCAATTCTCAATGCCGCAGGGGGAGAATGTCACATGATGAGGGACCAGTGTCAAAAAGTTGCAAAACTTCTTTTTGTTTTGCCTTGTTTTGCTGGTGGTACTGGGCATTGAACCCAGTGCCTTCTTACTGAGGTATATCCCTGATCCCTTTTAAATTTTTTAAAATTTTGACCCAGAATCTTATGAAGTTCCTAAGTTGCTCAGGCTGGGCCTGAGCTTGTGGTCTTCCTGCTTCAGCTTCCCAGATTGCTGGGATTAGAGGCATGGACCACCCCACCCAGCTGACCTCTTCCTTTTTTGTATTTTTTAAAGCTTTGGTCATCAAAAAACCTCTCATTTGGAGCCCAAATGAAATCCTTTTACTTATTTATTGTCTTCCTTGGAGAGGTACAGAGCCTCTATGCAGCCTGAAACAGGCTCTGTGAATCCTTGCAGTCTGCTTTTTTCTAGGTTAGATCTCTTTCCCAAGCTTCAGACCATACATGCATTTCTTTCCAGGTCTTCCATATTTGCTTGTCCCCCAGTTTCCTCAGGCTCAGCATTTCCAGTGTGCATTGTCTACTACTTCCTTATCCAGAACCTGAATGTCTTCAACAGAGTTATTTGTCCTGGTAAAAATGGCAAACAAATTAGGATACTTTAGTTTCATCTTTTGTAAAAGAAACTTGGATTGACGCTGAGGTGACGGTCCCATGAGGCCTTCAAGGATCCCGAATCCTATATCTTTTGATAGAAAAACTTAACCCATGCCAGGCCTGTTGGTATGTGCCTGCAAGCCAAGCACTTGGGAGGCTCTGGCAAGAAGATTTCAAATTTGGGGCTAGCCTGGACTATACAGGAGACCCTGTTGGGGTAAGGGAGAGAAGGAAGGAAGGAAGGAGAAAGAGGGAGAAAGTAATAAAGAAAACAAACTCAATCATGGGCTGAGTGTAACTCAGTGGTAGAGTGCTTGTCTACCATGACGAGGCCCTGGGTTCCATCTCCAACACCACGTACAAACCGAGCCAATAACACCTTAGCCAATCACAGATTTCATTATTTAATAGATTCAGAAGTCCAAAGAAGTATAATCGCCATAGAGCCATCAGGGGTGTTAAGGCTTGTGTCTAGATGTCCCCCCAAAGCCTTGTGCAGTCATAGGTGGGTTTTTTTCAGAGGTGGCTAAATCCAGAGTGTGTGATGCTGGGATTAAGGGTGTGTGATTACTAAACCACATGAGCGACTGGTTTGGCACTGCCCTAATCCCGGTAGTCTGGATAAGATAAAAGGGCCAGGAGGACACTGTTCAGGTTCTGTTGTTGCTTTTGTTGTCTTCCACTGCCATGAACTATTGCCCTTTGCTATGTGCCACCCTGTCTCTGAGCCAGCCAATTATGAACTAAAATCTCTAAACTGTGAGCCAAATAACCCTTGTCTCCCATAACTTGTGGGTGTCAGGTATTTTGTCTCAGCAATGAGAAAGTAACTAAGTCAAGGGGTCAGTGCTACTTTTATGCTTTTACTAGCCATCTTTACCCTGTGGCTTTCATCCTTATATTTGTCACCTCAGGGCCACAAGGCCCTGACAGTGAAGTGACAGGAAGTGACAGCCACTTCCTGTACCACATCCATGTTTCAGACAGGATGAAGGGGGAGGCAGAATGGCAAACTACTTTCTGTTTCACTCAGCTTTTCTTTTGTGTTTTTGAGACAGGGTCTCGCTATGGAGTTCAGGCTGGCCTCAGACTCATGGCAATCCTCCTGCTCCAGCCTCCTGAGTGTTTCGATTGCAGGCATGCACCACCATGCTGGGATCAGCTCTTTTTTTTTTAAAGGCATTTATCAGTACATCATACCCAGCAACTTCCACTTCTGCTTCACTGCCTAGAATCATGTCACCTGGCCTCCTTTCCTTGCAAGGAATGCTGAGAAATGGAGGGTTTATTTTATTTTGTTTTAAATCTGGGCTTCTATTATTGTCCTGAAGAAATCAGGGTTCTGTTAGAAGAGCAAAGCAGAGAGTAGATACATGATTAGGAGTGTCTGTCACAGTAAAACTTCATTCAGTGTCATAAGTGCAGGGTTTCTCAAAGCCTTTAAAATTCCGGTGTTCAAACTGGAAACTGGATAAAGAAGATGTGTTTTTTTTTTTATAAAATGGAGTACTACTCAGCCATAAAGAACAACAAACTAGAGACAGTTATAGCTAAATGGATGCATATTGAGGCCATACTCTTAAGTGAAATAAATAGGACACACATGTAAACATCGAATAGTTTCTCTAGTGTGAGAAACTGAAGTGTAAATAAGGATTAAAATGATTAAAATGAATAATTGATAATTTGAAATAGGAAGAAAAGGTCCAGAGGGGTAGGGGAAGTGGGAGGGGAAGGGGAAAGAAAAGAAGGGAAAGGAAAAATTGTGAGAAAAGAAAAAAATGGAGACAAAGTTTAAGTAAATAGGAAAGGGTGGAGGGGATGAAGGCTGCACAGGTAATGGGGGAAAAAATAAGAACCAAGATACATCATGTACAGATACAAGCACCCAATGATAAATGTAAATGTATTGTATACCTAAAATGTACCAGTAAGAGAATTGAAGCAAAAAAATAAAAATTCCAGTGTTTCAGTGGAACTCTTTTTTTTTTTTCTCCCCCAGTGGAATTCTTGAAGGTAAAGACACAATCAGAGTCCACAGCAACCTGTGTACAGTGGTCATGGCTCAGGAATAGCGTTTCAGGGCACACATTAAGGACACAAAGAATGAACCACAATATCTCTTTCAATATCTCTTTCAAGAAACATTATATCTGAATTCCCAATGTTACTGTATTTATGTCACTGTCATGTAGTAAAAACAACAGTTCTAATGACTTTTCTTAAAGTAGTGTCCTTATTCTTTCAGCTTCTGGTCATTTTCAGCATTTCTTTCTTTTTCCTGTTCTTTTCTTTTCTTTTCCTGTTACTTTAGGTTTCTTCCTGGACTCTGGCAACAGAATCTTCAGGTTTAACATGTTGAAATATTTCCTTTCTGTGTGTGTGTGTGTGTGTGTGTGTGTGTGCGTGTGTGCATAGTAGTGCATATTTCGTGTAATACTTGAGATTAGAAATCTCAACAGCAACAGGACACTGTTTTCCTTCTCCATTCCCCTTTCTGGCCCCAGGCATTCATCAAGACTAATACAGAAGGAAATCTTGATCAAATGTTTAAATATATTTTTTACTATTTGAAAAAAAAAGACTAATACAGAAGGAAGTCTTTACTCTGTGGGCTGACATTCCTTTTCACTACCAACAACCTCCTTCCTCCTGGTGAGAACGGTTAGGCTTTATTCTGAGCATCCATATATTCAGATAAAAATTGAGGATCTCAAGGCTGGGAAAACAGTATGTGTTTAGCATGTGAGAAGCACTGGGTTCAATCCCCAGCACTACCACCAGGAACAACAACAACAACAAAAAGATCTTATTACAATAAAAGAGAGGTCAATACCTTTGCCTTCTGTCTTAGTTGGATTTTTTTCCTGCCGGTGCTATAATGATACCTGAAACTGCATAATTTATATAGAGCACATATTGGGACTCATGATTCTGGAGGCTGTGAGTACAAGAATGTGGCTCCCACATTTGACAAGGACCTTCATATTGTGTCACCCCATGGCAGAAGGTAGAACCAGAAAAGGCTGAACCTACTTTTATAATAAATCCACTCTCTTAATAAGTAAGCCACTGTGAGTGATAATGGGGACTATTATTTAATAAGTATAGTTTCAGTGTGGGATTATATTAGCTTTCTATTACTTTAATAAAATATCTAATGGAGGCTACTTAAGTAAAGAGGGTTTAAAAAAATTTTTTTGTTTTGTTTTGTAATGCTGGGTATTGAATGCAGGGCCTTTGCACTGAGTTACATCACAGCACTTTTTTCATTTTTAATTTTGAGACAGGGTATTACTAAATCACTAAATTTCCCAGGCTGGTCCCAAACTCCGGATCTTTCTGCCTCAGCCTCTGAGAATGCTGGGATTATAGGCATGCACCACCACAGCTGGGTAAAACAGACTTATGTGGCTCACAGGTTTGGAGACTCAGAGTTCAAGATGGAGCAGCCCAGTGACTTGGCCCCTGCATATGGCAGCATAGCATGGTGGGAGCACATTACAAGCCACAGAGCAGAGAAGAAGATAGCAAGGAAACCATATGCCCCTTGGGGACACTGCCATAGTGACCCTCAGACTTCTCGCTAGGTCTCACCTCTCAGAAAGGCACAGCCCATCCCAGTACCATCACCCTGGGAACCAAATTTTCAGCACATGGGCCCTTGGGGAACATAATGAAGTGATTTAAACACACTCAAACCATAGGGAAGTGGTTAGAAATTCCTGGAGAGGAATAGTGATAACAGCCCCACAACACAAATGTACTCAGTGCCACTGAACTGTAGAACAAGGGGTTTAGAAATGGTTCTGACTGGGGCTGGGGATTTAGCTCAGTGGTTCCACTGCCTGCCTCACAAGCGCAAGGACCCGAGTTTGATCCCCGGTACGGAAAAAAAAGAGAAATGGTTCTGATGGTGCTTGGTATGGTAGTGTGTGCCTGTAATCTCAGCACTCTGGAGGCAGAGTCAGGGGGATTGCAAGTTCTAGCCCAGGCTAGGCAATTTAGTAACTAGAGACACTCTTAGACCTCATCTCAAGATGAAAAAAATAAAAAAGGGCTAGGGATATAGCTGGTGGGAAAGCCATAAGTTCAATCCCTAGTACTGGAGGGGAGGGGACATGGTCATTGTTGTTATTTGTATTATATTTTACCATAAAAATTAATGTCATTGATTTAATCTTTAACATCTACATACTAAAATTGCCATATGGTTATTTGAAAACATGAAAAGAGCTTTGACATTCCCTAAAGAATTTGAACATCAGGAAAATCAATGGCTGCATAAGAAAAATACAACCGGAGTACACTGCTTGGTTGGATAGGAAGATGTATTTATATGATCCCGATCACGTGAATTTCCAACTTCTGGTGTCCACCTGAAGACTCAGCATGGAAGACAATAATGGTTACAGAACAAAGTTTCTGTACAAAGTATAAGTTTGATGATGTAAATGTAAAGTTAGGTTTAACAGAAATAGGTGGGGGAATGAAGTTGCAGGGATGGGAAGGTGTGATTGCTTTCTTTCCTCATCCATCCTAAGGGTCATGGCCAAAACCTCTGTAACAAAAAGCTGTGCAAGAAGAAAGCACAACACCTGTATTTATTTACTTTAAATTTTTTCTTATTGTTTTAATTTTCTCCATTGTGGTCGTACCAATTTATATTCCCATCAGCAATGGAGAAGGGTTCATTTTTCCCCACATCCTCACCAGAATTTGTTATTGGTTGATTTCTTGATGATAGCCATTCTTTCTGGAGTGAGATGGAATCTCAGGGTTGTTTTAATTTGCATTTCTTAAATGGCCAGTAAGGTTGAGCGTTTTTTTCGTATATTTATTTGCTGTTTATACTTCATCATCTGAGAAGTGTCTTCATTTCAGATGTGCATTTTTGAATTGGGACTTTAAATTTGGGGGTCTGATTTTTTGAGTTCTTTATGTATTCTAGATATTAGTCTTTTTTCTGAGGAATAGCTGGTAAAATTTTTTTTCCCATTCTGTGGTTTGTCTCTTCACTCTGTTGGTGGTTTCTTTTGCTGTGTAAAAGCTTTTTAATATGATGTGATTCCAGTTGTTGATTCTTTGTGCTATTTCCTGTGCAATGGGATTTTTGTTCATAAAATCTTTCCCTACAACTATGTCTTCAAGAGTTTACTGGGCTGGGGCTTTAGCTTAGTGACATTGTGCCCACCTCGCAAGCACAAGGTCCTGAGTGTGATCTCTGGTACAAAAAAAAAAAGTTTTACCTATTCTGTTTTTCAGCAGATTTAGTGTTTCTATTTTAATATTTAGATCTTTGATCCTTTTTGATTTTAGTTTAGTGGATGGTGGGAGACATAGGTCTAGGTTCAATTTTTATCATATGGAAAGCCAATTTTCCTAGCACTAATTTTATTAAAGAGGCTATTTTCCTTCCTGTGAAGCTGTTTGGCCCCTTTGTCAAAGTTAAGGTAGTTAAGTGTGCTTGGAGTTGTTTCTGCATCTTCTATTTTGTTCCATTGAGATTGTGATGCCCCCTGCCTTAACCTTTTTGGCCAGAATTGCTTTTGCTATTTATACTAGGTCTCTCCTGGTTCCATATGAATTTTAGGATTTTTTTTTTTTAGTTCTGTGAGGTATGCTATTAATATATACATTTTTAATTGTTAAGTTCTTTTATTGGTACATTTCAGGTATGCATACGTTTACATTTATCATTGGGTGTTTCTACCTGTACATGATGTATCTTGATTCTTATTTTTTCCCCATTACTTGTGCACCCTTCACCCCCTCCACCCTTCCCTATTTACATAGACTTTGTTTCCATTTTTTCTCTTTTCTCATAATTTTTCCCTTCTTTTTTTTCCTTTCCCCTTCCCCTCCCTTCACCCCTATCTCTTTGGACCT
>NW_004624780.1:5613519-5628008 GCF_000247695.1 Heterocephalus glaber
AGAACCAGACAAAGATGCCTACTATCACCACTCCTGTTCAATATAGTTCTGGAAACATTAGCCACAGCAATTAGAAAAGAGAAAAAAAATAAAAGGAATAAAGATAGGAAAGGAAGAAGTTAAACTGTCATTATTTGCTGATGATATGATACTTTCCATAGAAGACCCAAAACACTCCACTGAAAGACTAGACTTGACAGATTCAGTAGAGTAGCTGGATACAAGGTCAGCACTCAAGAAACAATAGCCTTCTTGTACACAAATAACAGACTCACTGAGAGAGAAATTAGGGAAACAATTCCTTTCACAACAGCGTCCCCCAAAATGAAATATCTAGGAATCAATCTAACAAAGAAAGCAAAAGACCTCTACACTGAAAACTACTGCTGTTGATATTTTGATTGAGATTGCATTAAACCTGTATAACAGTTTTGGAAGTATGGCCATTTTCACTATAATGGTTCTCTCTATCCAAGAACAAGGGATATCTTTCCATTTTCTGATATCTTCACTTTCCTTTTTCAGAATACTGTAGTTTTCATTGTGTAGATCTTTAATTTCCTTTGTTAGATTGATTTCTAAGTATTTCATTTTTCTTGATGCTCTTGTCAAAGGTGATGTTTGCTTAATTTCTCTCTCAGTCAGTTTGTTATTCGTGTATAGGAACGCTATTGATTTTTGAGTGTTGACTTTGCATCTTATTATGCTGCCAAATTTGGTTATAAATTCTAGGAGTTTTGGGGGGAAGTTTTTTAGGGTCTTCTATATAGAATATAGTGTCATCAACAAATAATGATAATCTAATTACTTACTTTCCTATCCATATTCCTTTTCTTTCTCTTGTCTAATTGCTCTTGCTAATGTTTCCAGAACTATATTAAACAAGAGTGGTGATAGTAGGCATCCTTGTCATGTTCCTGATTTTAGAAAGAAAGCTTTCAGTGTCTGACCATTTAGTATGATGTTAGCTGTTGGTTTGTCATAGATGGCTTTTATCAGATTGAGATGAAGACCTATTCAAATTTTCTGTAGGTTTTTTTTTTTTTTATCATGAATGGGTATTGGAGTTTGTCAAATGCTTTTTCTGTGGCTATTGAGATAATCATGTGCATTTTGTCTTTGGTTATGTTAATGTGGTATATTAGATTTATTGCTTTGTGTTTGTTCAATCATACCTACATTCCTGGGATAAATCCTACTTGTTCATGGTGTATAATCTTTTTGATGATTTGGCTGCATTCTGTTTGCCAGTATCTTACTGAGAATTTTTGCGTCTATGTTCATTAAGGAGATTGGCTTATAGTTGTCTTTTTTGGATTTTAATGCTTGCTTCCAGGTGTGGGAACCAGCCTACCAGTATATCCCAACTCAGAGGGCAAGCAAGAGCTAAAAACAAAAGACACAAATATAATTTGGAAGAGGAGGACCAGGGGTCTCTTGCCTCTAGTGGACAAAAGAGCCCTGAACTGACAGTGCTCCTCACTTTTATTAGACTTGCACAAACAAGCGGCAAGCAAACATGTGATCCAGGGTTCAGGGAAGGTTTATCAGGGTCTCATAATTTGTAGACTATGCCCAAATGTGAATTTTCTTTAATCAGAGCTCAGCTGCAGTTGGTTCTCTCCTTGAAATTGACTGGTGCTGGCTTGCTAGTGAACAGAACAGACCCGGGGGAGGGATGGCTTGCTATTCCTATCCCTGTGTCTCAAGGAGAGTTCAACCCAGGCTTCCATCTCACACCTGGTTTCCCACATCCAGAAATGGCTTTGGGAGTATTGCTTCCTTTTTAATTTCATTAAAGAGTTCAAGGAGTATTGGCCTTAGAGCTTCTCTAAAGTTCTTGTAGACTTCAGCAATAAACTCATCAGGACCTGGACTTTTCTTTGTTGGTAGTTTTAAAAAAAATTATTTCTTTAATTTCATTAACTGATATTGGATTATTTAGAATTTTTCTTTTTGATTCAACTTTGGTAATTCATATATGTCTAGGAATCTGTCTATTTCTTCTGAGTTTTCTATCTTACTAGAGTACAGGTTTTCAAAGTAGGTATTCATGATCTGAATTTCTGCAAGATTCATTGGGATTTCACCCTTTCATTTCTTATTGCATGGATTTGGGTCTTTCTTTTTCTTTTTTGATGAGATTGGCTAAGGGTGTGTCTATTTTATTTAATCTTTTAAAGAATTAACTCTTTGATTCATTAATACTTTAAATTGTTTTCTTAGTCTCAATTGCATTAATTTCTGCTCTGATCTTTATAATTTTCTCCCTTATTCATACTTTGGGTTTATCTTGCTCTTCCTTTTTTATTCAGCTGTTTTTTTTGGTTTTTTGGTACCAGGGATCGAACTCGGGTCCTTGAGCTTGTGCAGTAGGCTGCGAAACCACTGAGCTAAATCCCCAGCCCTGCTCTTTCTTTTTTAGAGCCTTGACATTCAACAGTTATTTATTTGATCTCACTCTGTTTTTCTGATGTGGGAATTCACCACTATAAATTTCCCTCATAGGATTTCATTGCATTCTGTAAGTCCCTATATATCATATTTGCATTATGATTTAATTGTAGAAACTGTCTAGTTTCTTCTTAAATTTCATTTGTGACCCATTGGTTTTTCAGGAGGGTGTTATTTAATTTCTATGTGTTTATGTAGTTTTTGTGGTTTCTTTTGCCATTGGTTTCCAGTTTCATTGCACTATAGTCTGATAATATGTATGAGGTAATCCACTTCCTTTGCATTTACTTAAGCATGTTCTATGAGCTAGTATGTGGTCTACTTGAAGAAAGTCTTGTGTGCAGACGAGAAGAATGTATATTTTACTGTTGTTGGGTGGAACACTCTATAGATATCTACTAAGCCCATTTGTTCAAAGGTTTGGTTCAGCTCTGAAATTTCTTTGTTGATTTTTTTTGTCTAGTTGGTCTGTTTGTGACAGTAGGGTATTGAGTTCCCCCATTACAATTTAATTAATGGTTATCTGATTTTTCATATCCATTAGTGTTTGTTTTATATGGTTGGGTGCAGTGGTATTTGGTGCATATATGTTTATGATTGCTATTTCTTCCTCTTGGATTGTTCCCTTAACAAGTATATAGTGACCTTATTTGTCTCTTCTGATCAGTCTTGGCTTGAAATCCATTTTGTCTGCTTTTCTCTGGGTTCCTATTACATAGAGTATTTTTTTCCATTCTTTAACTTTCAGTCTATGAATTTCTTTTTGAGTTAAATGTGTTTCTTGTATGCACTATATTGTTGGATCTTATTTCTTGATCCATTCTGTCTCTTTCTTTTGATTGGTGAATTGAGACTGTTCACATTAATGGTTATAACTGATATGTATTGCCTTATCCTTGTCACTTTATTTTCCTGTTGTTGATTCTCTTTGTTTCTCTTCTATTTAATTGCTTTCCTTACCTGATGAATTCATTCTACTGGGATTCTTTGAATTGTCATCTTTTCATAGAACATCCTTCAGAAATTTTTGGAGTGCTGATTTTTGTGGTCATGAATTTCCTCAGGGCTCTGAAGTTTTCATGGAGGTGTCTTATTTCTCCATCAATTTTGAAAGATAATTTTACAGGATCCATCAATCTGGGTTGGAGGTTGTTTTCTTCACTCCAAGCTCTCCTTGACTTAAGGATTTGCATTGAGAAGTCTGCTATGATTCTAATGGTTTTTTCTTTATAGATGATTTGTTTCTTTTCTCTAACAGTTTTCTGTATTCTGTTCTTGTGTTGAACTTTTGGAATTTTGACTATTATATGCCTTGGTGTAGTTTTTTCTGGCCATGAGTATTTGGAGTTCTATGTACCTCATTTATCTGTATCTCAAATTCTTTTTCTATGCTTGGAAAGTTTTCTGCAATTATTTTTATGAACAGGTTTTGAATGCCCTTTGTGCTATCTTCTGATTCTTCCTTTATTCCAATTAATCTTATATAAGTCTGCTTTGCATTGCCTATCAGCTGTTGGGCTGATTTTTTTGTGTGTGTGGTCTTTTGCTATATTTAAGAGGTTCTTCATTTGATGATCACTAACCACAACCCTGCCTTCTAGATTTGATGTTCTATCTTCACATTAGTTGACTCTGCTGTGTATACTTTCAATCTCCTGGATTTCCATTTGAATCTGTTTTATGGAATTCAGTTCTTTTCTATTTTGGGGATTCATGGTTTGCATGTCTTTCCTAAGCTCTCCTATTGTTTTTATCTATATCTACTCTAGATTCACTAATCATTTCCTTCATTATGCTTATCATATCAAATTATCTCTGTTTTGTTTTGTCAAGAGACTTACTTTACATCTGCTGCTACCATTTCATAAAAATCAGCTGGGGAGCTTTTGACTTCTTCCACCTCAATACCCCCTTGATTTACGTTGAGTGAGTTGGAAATTATGGGTTACATCTTGCTTCTATGTTTTCTCATTTTCTATTTTTAAAATTTATTTTCTGTGTTGAGGCTTATGAATTCCTTTTGGTAGGTAGCTTTATTACTAGTATCAAGACCTCTTTAGGAAATGACTACTTTGCAGAGATGTCTTCTAGGTACAGCTGGATTTTGGCTTTTGAGTCAGTCCCAGGATCTGGCCTGTTCAATTTATTAGGGATGAAAGGTTGTTGCCTGTTTGGCCTAGCATCCAGTTCTTTGATACTGTTTATGATCCCCAGATAATCTGGGTATTAACATAAAAGGAAGATCAATTGATCACAATTATGTCACCTTGACTAAAGTAATACAATCAGTAATAACAGTAGCATCAAGCACAGACTGGAAAATGACAAACTGTGGTAACTATTAATTTTCTGCCTTTAACCAGAGGTATAAGATTTGCAATTATATGATAAAATCTAAGATAAACCAGAAAACTATATACAGTAAATATCCTCTTAACAGAGGATTTTTACTGTAAGGAGAGAAAAAAAATTTTTTATTTTTTTGGTACCAGGGATTGAACTTGAGACCTTGCATTTGCGGGGAAGGTGGTGGAACCACTGAGCTAAATCTCTGGCCCTAAGCAGAGAAAATTTAAAGGAATAAGAGGAAAAAGCAGAGAAATAAATAAAAGAAACAAAAGAGATTAGAAGCAAGGCTGAAGGACAGAGGAAGATTACTGGAAAACTGGTGAAGAAGACCAGAGGAAAAGAAAGAAGAAACAAAAACAAGAACAAAACAAAACAAATACAAATAATGCTCACACTCACACACACAAAAAAACAAAGGCAAAAAGATTTCTAGACTTAATTGATAGATTTAGTAGAGTAGCTGAATATAAGGTCAACACTCAAAAAACAATAGCCTTTTTATATACAAATAATAGACTCAATGAGAGAGAAATTAGGGAAACAATTCCTTTTACAATAGCATCCCAAAAAATGAAATATCTAGGAGTCAATCTAACAAAGGAAGCAGAAGACCTCTACATTGAAAACTATAGCACTTTGAAAAAGGAGATTGGGGAGGATATAAGAAAATGGAAAGACATCCCTCGTTTCTGGATAGGAAGAACCAATATAGTGAAAATGGCCATACTTCCAAAACTATTATATAGGTTCAATGCAATCCTGATTGAAATTCCAACAATATATTTCACAGAACTAGAGAAAACAATCCAAAAATCCACTTGGAACCAGAAGAGACCTAGAATAGCAAAAGAAATTTTAGGCAACAGAGATATGGCTGGGGGTACAACAATCCCCAACTTGAAACTATACTGCAAAGCTACTGTGATAAAAACAGCATGGTATTGGCAAAGAAATAGATCTGAGGATCAGTGGAATAGATTAGAAGATGCAGAAACAACTACAGATATGCTCGGCCACATTATCTTCTTCGAAATTTTTAAATTTAAAAAATTTTTTTTCAGCCACCTTATCTTTGACAAAGGAGCCAACCATCCTCATTGGAGGAAAGATAGCCTATTTAATAAATAGTGTTGGAAAAACTGGATTTCAACCTGCCAAAGATTAAAACTTGACCCATGCCTATCACCATGCACTAAATTAAGATCGAAGTGGATTAAAGATTTAAATATTAAGACAGAAACACTAAATTTGCTGGAAGATAAGTTAGGTAGAACTTTTGAAGATATTGGTATAGGAAAAGACTTTATGAACAAAACCTCAGTGGCACAGGAACTTGCACAAAGAATCAACAACTGGGATCTTATCTTATTAAAAAGCTTCTGGGGCTGGGGATTTAGCTCAGTGGTTCCGGTGCCTGCCTCACAAGCGCAAAGTCCCAAGTTCGATCCCTGGTACCAAAAAAAAAAAAGAAAAGAAATTTAAATTAGGGAGAAGCTTGGCTTATGTGGAGTCTGCTAGCTAACTGGAGTTTTTTTCCAGATCATTATTTGTTCAATGTTGGTTTTGGGGACTTTTCTAAAACAAATTACATCCTCTGGTGTCTTGCTGGTGCTTGAGATGCTTTTTTAAGTTATATGGAAAAATGTTTAAGTGCTTCTCAGTTTTGTTTTGGTTGAGTTCTACTGTATTTGGATATTATTGTAGTTTCCCCCGCCTTGCATTGTTCTTCTTTGAATGGTTTTAATTTTTTGTATGTCTGTGTGTTTGATAATAAAGTTATTAAAAAAAAAAAGGCAAGCCATTAGGGCTGGGGATTTAGCTCAGTGGTTCCGGTGCCTGCCTCACAAGCACAAGGTCTTGAGTTAGATCCCTGGTACCAAACAAAACACACACAAAACCAAAAAACATATACAAAAAAAAAATAACTATACAAAAAAAGCCTACAAGTGATGAAAATTTTTTAAAAAACCAAAAGAAAGAAAGAAAGAAAAAGAAGAAGAAATCTGTGATTTCAAGCCTGTGGTTATCTTCCAGGGCCTACAGTTTTGTAGCAGTGTCCAAGTCAGGAAGTGACTCTGCTTTTGCTGGTAGACTAAGGAGGCAGTGGAGCCTAGATCTGTGCTTAATAATCTCAGCAAACTTGCAGCAGGATTAGGGTGGGTGCTGGATAATCCCAGCAAGCCTGCAGTAGGATTATGGCAGGGTGCTGGTTCTGGTACCTTCAAATCCACAGTTCAGTCTGATCGTGGCCTCTGGTTGTAGGATTGGGGCTTGAGTTATTTAGTTTATAACCCTCTGAGTGTGTCTTGGCACACTGACCACAGCACCCTGACTCTGCACGTCTCCCATGGTTGTCCCTCACCCAGTCACTGTGGGGTTTTAACACTGGGAGCCCTGAGATGAAGACAACCCACAGCTGCAGCTGCCCCTTGCTAAAATGGCATCTGACCAAGCACTGTCTCTAGGGGACACTGCAGTTGCTTGGACTGGAGTCACTCACCAGCTGTTGTAGTGCCCAGCATCCATGGGTCCATTCCACTGGTGCATTTCTCCCTGGAGCCTCTGAGGTTATTGCTTTCATTGTTTCTCTGTAGATTTGATCCTCTTCTTTCATGCTGTGAGCCAGGAGCCAGGGAGAATCTGCAAATTGGCCCTTCTTTTTTCTGCATTGAAGTCTGTTCCTTCACTTTTTCTGTGGGCTCCAATATTCCCTTCAGATCATTCCTGGGCCCCTGGGGAGCCACCTCCCTCTTTCTTTTCTTCCCCAAGTTGTTATTTTCTGGTACTGGATTCTGAATCTTGGAGAGGTTGACTTGTTACTTACCATTCTTACTGCTTACCACTTTGCCATCTTCCCAGAAGTCTGATAGTGTTATTTAGAGCTATAGAAGTAAATACCTAGGAAACAAAGATGATGACAACCCAAAAAAGCAGCTGTAAAAATGGCTGCTCTGAGCAGTAATTCTTTTTTTTTTTTTGGTACCGGGGATCGAACTCAGGTCCTTGCGCTTGCACAGCAGGTGGCGAAGCCACTGAGCTAAATCCCCGGCCCCCTGAGCAGTAATTCTATGAATAGCCAGTGAAGGGACAATTCTTGTATTAAAACTCTTTAGCCCTGTTTAGTTTTTTTTTATCACATGCATTTACTTTGATAAAAATAAATAGAAATTGCATGAAAGCAAAAAAGCTACAGGGTGTACTTCAATGGTCTAGCACTTGCAGCATGCACAAAGCCCTGGGTTCAATCCCCAGCACTGCACTGCACAGAAAGGAAGGCAGAAGAGTAAAACTTTAAAAACTTTTTTTTTTTTGGTACCGGGGATCAAACTCGGCTCCTTGCACTTGTGCAGCACGCGGCGAAAACACTGAGCTAAATCCCCAGCCTTAAAAACTATTTCATAGCTTGAGTCTTGGTTGAGGAGGGCCTTCCAGGGTCCTTTTGGGCCAGAGGATCCTGAAGCCATGGATTATCCATGTGTGTTTTAGATTTTTTTTTTTCTGGAAGTCCTGCAACCACCCTGAAAATTGAATGTGTTGTGGAACAGATTTATGGCCAATGGTAGCAGTGTCTACTTAGAATGATGCTTCATGGTGTTCTGGGGAAGACCTTTCGCCTTGTTGGCAAAACTATTCAGTATGGCTGCATGTAGCCCATTGTGTGTTTGAGTACGTCGGTGGGGTTGCGATGTGTTCGGGACCATCAATGGAGACTACCAATTCAAAATTCAGATATTGTCTTTGCAGAAAATCTCATCTGACATTTTCGTGCTTTTCCAAAGCACAGAACACTGAGATTTCAGGGAAATTTCTGGCCCCTAGCAAGGTTCTATTACTTGCTGCCTGTTTGTAAAGACAGAAGAGCCTTCCATTCAGGCAACAATAAAAGTCAGGGGATGTGGTGCCTAAAGCACATGGCCTTTTCCCATCAGCTGCATAGAACACTCATCCACAAGACAATCACATCCTCTGTTTCCTTTTATTCTTTTTTTTTTGGCACTGGGGATCTAACTCAGGTCTTTGCACTTACAGGACAGGTTGTGGAACCACTGAGCTAAATCCCCAGCCCATCTTTTTATTCTTTCAACAAAGAGCTAAGAAGCACCTCATGGATGAGACTCATGGAGAATGAGATGAGTGAGATACTGCCGTTCCTTTTCTAAAACCTACTGTCTAGTAGGATAAGGATGTTTATAACTGCAAATGAGAAAGGAAATTTTAAGTAATAGTTCTATTAAGTTCTTTCAAATCTCTTTTTGAAAGAGTTGAGAGTCCAAGAGATATACATTGATCTAATCTTTATGCATGTATCTGGCTACACTACCAAAAATACAATCTCATTAATATTGCTTTCTATAAAAACAGCTTGACTGAATTATGATTTGTGTTGCATTTTAAGTGCACAGCTTAAGGATCATATTGATTATTTGATCAGAACTTAAGCTTCATAAAACACCCATGGAAAGTTTTTTCTTCCAATGCTACCCCAAATAGTGTGTTCAAATCTTTGCAAACTTGTTTACCTGCACAGTTCCACTGACATAGTAGAAAAGAGAAAAGTTTTTCCTGTCTTTAAAAAAAGGCAGTATTATTTTGTCACCAAATTATAGAATTTAGTGATTGGATACTATTCTGCTCCTACCAAGAATAATTTCAAGACATGATTGTTGTGAATACGGTTTCTATGGTTTCTCTGACATTTTTGATGAAGAGAGTATCTTTTATTCCCAAATATAGAATCTTTCTCATGAAATTTTGCCTTATCTCCTGCTGAACTTTATTTTATGTACTTTTGAACTTTATTTTATTAATTAATGATTATTATGTAATAATCTTATTTTCTTTTGACTTTCCTACCAAAAGGCTTAGCATTCTTTGTAATACTCATAATATAGCAATAATTAAATTTCTGATTTGATTGTCATCTGTCTTTAGTGTTACAGCTTTTGATATTATTTTGACATATTTATCTTTTATTATAAATAACATCAGGGCCAGGGATTTAGCTTAGTGGTTTCGCCGCCTGTTGCGCAAGCTCAAGGACCCGAGTTTGATCCCCGGTACCTAAATAAATAAATAAATAACATAAAATTATCTCTGGAACTTGGTACAAGTAATAAATATATTAATTTTTTAAATTTAATTTTAAAACTCATTTTATAAGTCAAATGGGAAGGTCAGGTACAGTGGGCAATAGGCAACATAGCCAGACCCTGTCAAATCAATGAATCAGTCAGTCAACTAATAAATAAAATCTGCACACTAATACGCCATCTAATCCCTTCTTTGAAAAGAAAGAGACCCTAACCCAGCAAAATATATTTGCATATGTTTTTATTTACCTACATAGAGAGAGGTGTAAAAAGTGCTATGTCAGGAAGGCAGCAAGAAAGAGCACAGGACAGATTTTCAGGGCTTTTTGTTTTGTATCCTCTGTTTGATTTGAGTAAATATTACTTGTGTAAAATTAACTTTGTCATTCTCTCTCTCTCTCTTTCTCTCTCTCTTTGAACAACTTAGGAGTATGTTTGCTTAACCTTTTTGCATAACCCATATTTTCAGAGTTTTTCCTGAGGAACAAATGTATTGTTACAAAGCTGAAGTACAAGTATAAAAAACAGAAAACTTACTCTTCATACCATTCTGTTTCTAATTCACAGTCCAGGCCTGGGATTTAGCTTAGTGGTGCTGCTGCCTGCCTCACAAGTTCAAGGTCCGGAGTTTGATCCCTGGTACCAAAAAAACCAAATCACCAAACCCTAATTGATAGTCCATATTCCGTTTTCTTCAGTTGGCCCAGTTGGCCCAGTTTTGTCTTTCATGTTGTGTACTCTATCCCCAGTCCAAGCTCCAGTCCAGGACTAAGCATTAACTTGTGTTGCCATGTCCTCTTGTCACTTTTCATCTGTAATAATTTCTCAGTTGTTTTTTTTTTGTCTTGTGTGACCTTGACATTTTTTTTATCATTGTTTTTTTTTTTTGAGACAGGGTCTCACTTTGAAATTCAGGCTGGCCTTGAACTCACTATGCAACTCAGGCTAGCCTTGAAGTGGCAGCAATCCTCCTGCCTCTGCTTCCCGAGTGCTAGAATTACAGGCATGCGCCACCATGCCCGGCTACCTTGACATTTTTTAAAAGCACAGGCCAATTTTTTGATGCTTTGCCCCTCAGTCTGGGTCTGCTTGATATTTCCTCATTAGATTCCCAGTATGTGTTTTTAATTTTTTTTTGGTACCGGGGATTGAACTCAGGACCTTGCATTTTTGAGGCAGGTGCTGGAACCGCTGAGTCAAATCCCTGGCCCTCCAGTATGTGTTTTTGGCAGGAATACTTACTTGACAATGTGGCTGCAGAGCATGCTGTCATTAGGAGGTCCCTGATGTTATGTACCCCAATTTAATGAATTGTTATTTGGTAGATTTTTACTGTAAAGTTAATGTTATAATTAACAAACAGTTGTAGAGACTGCTATGTATTAAACTTTTCAGATAGAAGAACAAAAGAGGTACTTTGAAAGAGGGTTTGGTAAAGATGTTCGTCTGGGTCCCAGCATCCCTCTTGCTCACCTATTTCCCAGGCTCCTGTCTCCCAGATACCATTGCTCTCTACTGTCCTACTTAGTTTTGTCCTGGTTATCTTCAGAGCCTGTGGCTGAATGGGGCACCAGGAAGCATTTCTTCAAACCTGGGCCTGGAAGATGCTAGGACAATAATGAAACACAAGTGGGTAAGTTCAGACTGGTCACAGAGTCTCAGCAAACACTGGTTGCTGCTTCCCATGCAGGGCTTCGGGATCCATCGCAGTATTCATGATTACATTTGAATTCAGATGAATGCAAATAATGCTTTCGCACAAGCATTTGTATTACTAAGTCCGTCAGTCAGAGAACTCTACTCCCATGCGGTGTCTCCAGGGAGACACCCAAAACAGTCTACCAAAGAGGGAAAGCAGAGCCTTTAGCTTGCAGCTTCTCTCCCAACCCTGAGTCTCACTGGCCAGACTTTGCCCATGGGAACTGTGTTAGCTTTCCATCACTATACAAAATATCTGAGATGATCACCTTAGAAAGAGAAAAGGTGCTGGGTGTGCATGCCTGGAATCTTAGCAGTCTGGGAGGCTGAGGAAGTAGCACTGCAAGCCCAGCCTGGGCAACTTAGTGACTTGTTGAGACCCTGTCTAAAAATTAAAAAGGCTGAGCATGTAGCTCAGGGCAAAGGGCCTGGGTTCAATCCCCAGTAACACACACACACACACTTACACACACACATGCACACACACACGAGATAGATGAGGGGAAGTTTATTTTGGCTGACAAGTTTGAAGGTCCCAGTCCATGACATGTTGACCCTGCTGCTTCTGGGCTGGTGGCAAGGCAGCACAGCATGGGGGAGCACACGGTACAGCACAAGCACTCATGGCCAGGGAACAAGAGAGAGAGACTGGGGTTCCACTCTCCCCTTCAAGGACAAACCCACAGTGACTTGAAGATCTGTCCCTAGGCCTTATCTTACAATGGTGCCATGCTGGGGGACCTAATCTTTAACACATGGGTCTTGGGGGAGCATGTAAGATCCAGAGTCCACCAGAGATATTCACTTCCCTACATTTTGGGGTTCTGTTACCTGGCTCTTCTAGGCAGTCACTGGAGAAGTCAAAGCCTCCTTGAGCCCATTCAGGAAAGACCTAAGCTGATTCTGCTGCAGCTCCTGCTGAGACCAGCTCCTGGGTGTAACTGTGACTTTCCATTATGTAAGTAGTGACATCCTGAAAGTGGGGTTTGGCACCAAAGAGAGAGAGGGGAGCAGTTATCACTAAGCCAAGTCCTGCTCCAACTTTTTAGTTTTCCTTATTTTGACTTTGGCTTCTTTGATGGTCTAAATGTCAGTGTCTTCATGCTGGCCTTACTATATGTATATATTCAAGGTGATGGCTTTGAAAGGCAGGAGCCTTTGGGAAGCATATTAGCTTTCCCATCACTGGAACAAAATACTCAACACCCGCAACTTGAGGGGAGCTTGGCTCACCATTTCATTGGGTTCAGTCCGTGATAAACTCGCTCCAAGGCAGAAGCCACAAGGTAGAAGGGCAGGGTGAAGGAAAACTGCTCAGATCTAGGAAGCAGGTAGCAAGGGGAGGAGCCAGAGGCAAGAATACACCCTTCAAGGTCACAACACCAGTGACCCTGCCCCTTCCAACCACTCCACACCTTCAGATACATGAGACTTGGGGATATTTTAGATATAAACCATAACAGGAGATAATTAAGTCATGAGGGCTGTGGCCTCACGAGTGACATTAATAGCCTTATGAAATGGCCCTAAGGAACCTGAGTGTCCTCTTTGCCCTGTTTGCCACACAAAGACACTACAAGAAGACACCATTTTAGAAGCAGGCAGCAGACACTGAATATGTTGATGCCTTGAAACCTAGATTTCCAGCTTCTAGAACTGTAAGAATAGGCATCTGTTGTTATAAATAGAAGACAAATACCTGTATAAGGCATCTTGTTATAGCAGCAGGAATAGACTAAGCTTCACTCTTGAGCAGATTCTCTCCAGGTGACAAGAAGTCCCCAGCTACTCTGCATACCTCTCATTCTTTCTTCGTAGGACACAAATCTTTCTTCCAACAGGTTTGCTTCTGTCCCTCACAAGACCAGGCTGGAGTTTTAGTCACTGGTTGTGCTGCTGTGGTGAAGTTCCTGCCCCTCAAAATCACCTTAGGAGCTGGTGGAAGTGTGTGCAGCACACTTCCTGTGTGCAGGAAGGCTCTGGGAGGCAGCTGTGGCTGGCATGCTGTGAGGAAGGGGAAGGCAGAGAAGTGGGACTTCTGGAGCACAAAGATAGTGGCTGGTCATCTGTGTCTCTTGGTCACACTCAGGAAGCTGAGTGATGATAACTTTGAGAGAATGAATGAATGAATAAGATAACTCAAAGGTGTAGTGTAAGTGCAGAGCAAGTACCACTGCCGTTCCTCACCCTTCTGTAAGTCCTTAAATAACACTGTCCTTACTCAGAGTCTGCCCTTTCCTACTAAAAGTTTTGTGGGCTCTGCAAAGTTTGGACATACAGTAAGACTACTTGGCTGACTGATCAGGGATTTCCTGAGAAGGGCTTTTGATTTCATCCCCTCCCTATGCCCAATGGATCAGCTTTGGTGGAATTGGGAGTTTTTGGAAGCATTTTGTTGCCTTGTGTTATGGCTTATGTTTAGATGTCCCCCCTAAGCCTCATGCTTTTCCTAGGTGGCTGAATCTAGAGTGTGTGATTGACTCATGGTGGGGCTAGGGCCAAAGGCACTAGGATTAAGGGCGAGAGTGCTACCCTCCCTAAGTAGTCTAAATAAGATAAGAGGGGCAGAAAAATGCTGTTAAGGACCCTTGTTACCTTTGGTACCTTGTGCATGCCATGTTGTTTCTCCTCTATGATGCCTGTTTACTGTCCCTGCCTTGGAGCCAGCCAATTATAGACTGAAACCTCTACAAACTGTGAGCTAAATAAACCCTTTCTCCTTTAAGTTTGGGTGTCAGAGACATCCCCTGCTCCTGGGTAGGAAGGATAAATATAGTGAAAATGGCCATACTTCCAAAACTGCTATATAGATTCAATGCAATTCCAGTTGAGATCCTAGCAGCATACTTCACGGACCTTGAGAAAACAATCCAAAAATTCATTTGGAACAAGAAGAGA
>NW_004624780.1:5636589-5674610 GCF_000247695.1 Heterocephalus glaber
TTTTTTTTGGTACCGGGGATCGAACTTGGGTCCTTGCTCTTGCGAGGCAGGTGCCGGAACCACTGAGCTAAATCCCTGGCTCCATCCTCTGTATTTTTGAATGAATGATTTTTTTCCAGGATCTGCAGTCTTGGAATCCAGCAAGTCCCAGTTTTCTCCACTTATCTTTATGACCTGTGGGTTTGTGAGATGTTCCTGCTCCAGAGGCCCCATTGTTCACACACTCCAGACTCCGGCAGCCATAAAAGCAGAGGGATGTTTTTGCTCATGTTGGTAGATGGGAAAAGCAGTTAGGCCAACCAGTCTCTGTGCTGGATATAGGCAGTAAGACGGGGGTTCAATTAGTTGCTAGATCTAGTGCCAGCACTTTCAGACCCAGCCACCCCTAAAAGCTAACTCACCAGGCCTGGCTTCTTACCATGGAGGGCAGGGCCTTGTGTCCGTCCATGCATGAGGTTAAACTTCTCAGGGAGTCTGTCTAGCCTGACCCTCTCTGTGACTAGCTGTTATGCCCAGTCACTGTAGTAGGGTGACACTGGAAACTCTGAAGGGAAGTTGTTCTGTGGCTTAGTCTTAAATACTCCTTTCCCCAAATGGCTCCTGATTAAACCCTCTCAAATGTGACTGGTGCTGCACTGCATTTCTCCTCCAATTCTAGGCCACCATGCAGAAGGAGTCACTTTCAAAGTAAAACCTCATGATTTTTCTGCAGTTTATAATAACTGTGGGCTTTTCTCAGGACTAGTACTGCCTGGTCAGTTGTTTCTCCCTGGAGCTACTGACCCTCCTGGCTTACATATGATCAGGTTGGGTCACTAGGTCAGGGCCTCTGCTGCCCTGTACTGATGGGAAACAAAATGCAGAGTGGGCTTGGAGTTGGCTGGTGGCTGGGGTCAGGGCACAGAGTCCAGGGGCTTGGAGTTGGCCAGGGAAAATGTGGCTCTCAAACTTTCTGGACTTCATCCTCAGTGGTGGCTCTGTGGGGCTCAAAGTTTCAATATTTTTTTAAAAAGTCAAGAGAAGGTGTAGTGGCTACACCTATGATTATTGAGAGAGTGAGGCAGTAGGATTGTAAATTTGCACCCAACCTGGGAAACTTAGTGATTTAACAAGAATTTATCTCAAAATAAAAAGTGAAAAGGAATAGGGATTCAGATCAGAGCACGGGCCAGGTGTGGTGGCGCATGCCTATAATGCCAGCACTCAAGCAGCTGAGGTGGAAGGACGGTGAGCTTGAGCCCAACCTAACCTACACAGTAAGACCTTGTCTCAAAAAGCAAAAGGCAACAAAAAAGTCTAGGCCTGCAGATGTAGCTAAGTTTGGTAGAGTATGTGTTTAGCATGCACAAGGCCCTGGGTTCAATCTCCAGCACACTACACACACACACACACACACACACACACACACACACACACACACCAGAAAGACCATCATAATCAATA
The DNA here is from genome assembly GCF_000247695.1 of Heterocephalus glaber. Next base: position 5,638,033 of record NW_004624780.1, read on the forward strand.
AGCTAAAGAAGAAAAAACTCATATGATCATATCATTTGGAGCCAAATATGGTGGGTACAAGCTGGGAATACCAGCATTTGGGAGGCTGAGGCAAGAGGATTTTGAGTTTGAGACTAGCCTTGGCTAAATAGTGAGACCTTGCCATCAAAAAAAAAAAAAAAGCAAGAAAAACAATAAGGGCACCTAGAGTAGAAATAAACTCTCTTTACTTGGAGCTGACATGACTCTCTATAGTGAAAATCCCAGAGAGTCTACAAAAACAAAACCCTTATAAGTAGTATATAAGTTCAGCCAGAATGTAAAATACAACACATTTCTGTAACTAATACTAAGTATGTGGAAACTGAAATTTAAAATACTCCCAATTACAACTGTTCCAAAGAAAATGAAATAGTTAATTATTAACAAAACACATTGGGCTGGGGATTTAGCTCAGTGGTTTCGCTGCTTGCGCAGCAAGCGCAAGGACCCGAGTTCAATCCCCAGTACCAAAAACAAAACAAAACAAAACACATAAAACAGGCATGGTGGTGTACGCCTGTATTCCCAGGACTCTGGGAGACTGAGGCATGTGGATTGCAAGTTTGAACCCAGCCTGGGTAATTTAGTGAGACCCTGTCACAAAAAAAAAACCAAGCAAAGCAAAGCAAAACAGAACAAACAAAACACACATAGGATTTGCAGGCTAAAATTTACAAACACTATGGGCACTGATTGGAGCACTCAACATGGCAGGGACATCACTTTCCCCCAAAATTAATCTATAGGCTTAATGTAATTTCTATCAAAAACCTGGCATTCTGTAGACATAGGCAAGCTTATTCTAAACTATATATATATGGAAACAAACACAAATTTATACAGAACAAAACAAGAAAACAATATTGGAGTCAGGGAGAATAAAGTGGGAGGAGTTACACCACCCCTTAGAAAGAGGCACAATTAGGGAGGTTTTAGTGGATGACCAATTGTCCCCGTTCCTTTGAGCCCATGGAGGCACAGGTGGTCACTGCAGGAGCACACAGCAGAGGAAGCCGGGGCGAGGGCCCTGATGTCCTCTCTAAGGGCACCCCCACAGCCCAACTTCCTCCTACTAGATCCCATCTCTTAAGGTTTCCACCATTCAGTGGCACTTGCTGGGGACCCATCCTTTAACACATGGGCCTTTGGGGACACCTGAGATCCACACCAGAGCTGGATATCACCTGGAAAGGAGAGACACAAGTAAAAAGCCTGTGAGCCAAAGATGTGCCTACTCGTTTGCCACAAGAAATGCCACATTTGAGGTGATGGGAGACTGGCCGCAATCAGTTAGCATGCTGGGTAATAGAGTAGTCTAGTTATTCAAAACTGCTCTTTGTTATAGTGCATGTTTATACATGCTTATTCCAGTTAGGGCAAGATCATGCTTATTAGGAATCCTGAGATCAAGCTGGGCAGCTGGCACACACCTTGGAATCTCAGCACTTAGGAGGTTGAGGCAGGAGGATTATGGGTTTGAGGCCAGCCCACAGAGTGAGTTTAAAGCTACCTTGAGGCAGGTCCGGTGGTGCACCCCTTTAATCCCAGCATTCAGGAGGCTGGGGCAGAAGGATTGCCACAAGTTCGAGGCCAGCCTGAACTACATAGTGAGACCTTGCCTCAAAAATAAATAAATAAATAAATAAATAAATAAATAAATAAGGCTAGCTAGCTTGAGCTACATAGTGAGATTGTGTCTCAAAACAACAAGAAAACAGTTGGTCATGATGGCCTACTGTAGTCTCATCACTCTGGGAGGCTGAGGCAAGAGGACTGCAAGTTCAAACCTTGACAACTTAGTGACATAGTGAGACCCTATCTCAAAATAAAAATTAAGAAAGGGAATTGGGGATGCATGTTAACATGAAGGGCTTGGGTTCAATCATATATATATATATATATATATATATATATATATATATATATATATATATATTACATCTTCTCATAATAATATTATCACAGTTAGAAAATGAACTCAGTATGGGGCTGGAGCTGTAATTCAGAGATAGTATATGCTTAGCATGAATGAAATCCTGGGTTTGGTCCTCAGCAGCACCAAAAAGAAAACAAAATCAAACAACTCAGTACCGTTTGTAAGATGATCACATATTCAGTCAGTGGTTTTGGATTATCTCGTATTTTTTGGCCCAGTTTTTAAAGGTGTTTTTAAAATTATGATAAAAGATATGTAACATAAAATTCCCATTTTAACCATTTCTAAAGATGTAACTCAGTAGCATTAATTACTTTAGTGATGCTGAGATCCCAAACAACACTTCTGTACCCATTAAGCAATTCCTCCTCTTTCCTCCCTTAGTCCCTGTAAAGTCTAAGGTACTTTCCGTCCCCAAGAGTTTGCCTATTCTAGATATTTCATATAAGTGGACTTATATAGTATTTGTCTTTTTTGTGTCTGACTCATTAGCTTAATCACCTAAGGTTTTCAAGGTTCATCCATGTGGCAGTAAGGTATCACAATTTTATTCATGCTAATTATTTATGCTAAAAAAGATCCCATTGTCGATATGTAGCACTTTTTTTTTTTTGTACTAGGGACCAAACTCAGGTCCTTGTGCTTGCGCAGCAGGCAACAAAACCACTGAGCTAAATCCCCGGCCCTGTAGCACTTTTTTTGAGGGGGACTGGGGTTTGAGCCCAGGACCTTCACACTGAACCACAACCCAGCTCATTTATTTATTTATTCATTCATTCATTCATTCATTCATTTATAAGGCAGGTTTTGCTAAATCACTAAGAAGCCCAGGCTGGGCTTGAACTTTCTTTTTTTTTTTTTTTTCTGGTACCAGGGATCAAATTTGGGTCCTTGCCTTTTTTGGAGAAGGCGACGGAACCACTGAGCTAAATCCCCAACCCATGGGCTTGAACTTTCGATCCTCTTTCTGGCACTGTGGGCATGTGCCACCATGCCTGGCTTGTGGCACATTTTGTTTAGCTGTTCACCTGCTAATTGATACACCTGTTGACTGTTGTGAGCAATGCTGAAGTGAGCATCCAGGCACAGAGACCTGAGTCCTTATTTTCAGTTCTTTTGGGGGGGTACTTAGGAGTGGGATTGCTGGCTCACATGGTTCTGTGTTCTGTGTTTAATGTTTTGTGGGACATATTTCCACTGTGGCTGTAACATTTTACATTCCTACCATTGGTGCACAATAGTTCTGATTTCTCCACGTTTTCTTCAACAGCTGTTACTTTCTGGTTTTTGTTTTTTGTTTTTTTATTATAATCACCTTAGTAGGTGAATGGTTTTGATTTGTTTTTCCCTGGTGACTACTGATGAGCGTCTTTTCATGTGTACTCAAATATCTTCTTGGGAGAAATGTCTCTTCAAGTCTCTTACTTACCCCCTTAAAAGTTGAATTGTTTGTATTTTAGTTGTTGAGTTTTAGTAGCTCTTTACATATTCTGGATATTAAAGGCTTATTAGGTACATGATTTACAAACACTTTTTCCCCAGCTGGGGATTTGTACTCCACTCCTTTGATGGCGATCCTTAGTGCTCTAAATGCACTTGTGGTTTTGTTGTGGTGCTGCTGCTGATTGTTGTTTTTGTTGTTGTTGTTATTTTGGGTGGTTTTTTTCCCCCCACTACTGGGGATTAAACCTGGGGTCTTTGCATTGGGCTACATTCCCAGCCCTATTTTTATGTTTTTGGTACTGAGGCTCAAACTCGGGACCTTGTGCTTGCAAGGCAGGCAGCAGAACCACTGAGCTAAATCCCCAGCCCTTTTATTTTTTATTTTGAGACAAGGTTTTGCTAAGTTGCCCATGCTGGGTTCAAACTTGGTGGTTGTCCAGCCTCAGCCTCCCAGAGTGATGGGATTACAGGCATGTGCCATTTTCTCAAAATGAAAAGGATGTAAGGGTGATCTGGCTTCGACATCTATCACCCCACTGATCTCTAGGGTTGACTTGGCTGATCTGGCTGGTTAGGTGGGTGTCCCCTTCCTCCCTCGCCACTCCATGTGTGTCCCTCCTGAAGCTGCGTGCTCCATCAAAGAGGATGACCACACCCGATGGAAGAGGACTGTTTCCTCCATCAAGGGTGTAAGAGCAGCTGCACTCCCCTGCTAGTACCTCCAAACAAGCTCTCAAAATAAAAAATAAGAAGGGGCTGGGGATGTAGTTCAGTTTAAAGGCCCTGGGTTCAATCTACACTACTGCAGGGGGAAAAAAGCCCTTTATCATTTTGAGGAAATTCTCTTCAGTTTCTAGTTTGAATATTTTTCTTATGAAAGGCTGTCAGATTTTGTCAGTATCCAACTTTTTCTGCATCAGCTGACATAATCGTGTATTTTTTTCTCATTCTATTAATGTGGTGCACTACATTGATTTTCACATAGTGAACCACTCTTGCATTCCTGGGGCAAATTCTAGTTGGTTATTGTGTACAATCCCTTCTGTATGCTGCTAGATTCAGTTTGCTAGTATTTTGTTGTGGGTTTTTGGAGCTTAATTCACAAGACATTGGACATTAGGTATTGGCCTGTAGTTTTCATTCTTTCTTTCTTTCTTTTTTATAATTACAAAAGGGATTTATTAGGTTGGCTTACATGATCAGAGGTGAACAAGTCCAGAAGGTCAGTCTGAGGAAGCAGAAGCAGAAGAATTCACAATGGTCCTCTGTGTACTAGAAAGCTGGAAGATCCAGTAGCAGTCAAAGCTTGAAGGTAGGGAACTTTGCTGTGGAGTTGCAGGTAGAAGTCTGTTGGAAGGCTGAAGAAACTGGAGACTCATGTCCAAAGGTGAAGGCAAAGACTGAAACTCTTCCCAAAAAGGAGCACTTCCTTCTTTCCTTCTTTATTCCTTCCAGGCTACAAGCCTATTGGCTGGTGCCATCCACACCCAGGGTAGGTCTTCCCCTCTCAGTTTGCTGGTTTACATGTCAATCATCCACAGATACACCTAGAACTTTACTAATTTGCTAGGGGTTCTTCCTCAAGTCAAACTGATGTATCACAATTAATGATCACAACAAATCACAATTAACCATCACACCAATTCACTAAAACAAGTGAAGCTGGGGTTTATTCAGGTTTTACCTAGGTTTCTTGTGTCTTCTACCTTACCCTCCCATAAGGGCCAGGTTTCCTGGGATACTTTTCAGGGGATACCTCTGTATTTACAGATGCTCACATTCCCTATTCATCTTTGTCTGAAACAGCAGAGAAATTTGCTTATGTTAGTAACAGTCTTTCTCTGCTTAATAAGACAAAATAAAACAATGAAAAACAAACAAAAAAGGCAAACCAGTCACTATCCTAGAGGTCCCACCTACAGTAGTGCATTGTCTCCAGTGTGTGTGTGTGGGGGTCCCCCAGCCTCCTTTAATGATTAACCTGGGCACTATAATTCCCAGGGATTTCTGCCTCCCCTATCCTTTTGTTAAATAATGGAAGTCAGCTACAATGGAATGTTTTGAATTCAGAACAATTAAAGTGGTAAAGTTAGTGTAATTCATTTTTTGATTTGAAGACTACACTCTTAAAGATTTTTTAAGAATTCCAAAAACTCTTGTTTATGTGGGGTATCTCTATCCATATTTAGTGTATTTGAAATTAAAACTGAAAGATTAAAAAAGTGTTGAATATATTTAAAAATAACAATAAATTCATTGCATGTTATAAACAACACATTTTTATTCAAAATAACTATAATTTAAAAAATAATAGCCAGTAAGAATGGCATTTTACATTTTTATAAATCTTTCTCTTCACTCTATTGTGATATTTTGCTTTCACTAAAGTATATGAAGAAAATCTGGCCTCATATTGATAAGAATTTGAAAAGGGAGGAGTATGTTAATATCTTTTTCAGATAATTGTGAATAGTTTTTTTTTTTGCCCCTTTATCCACATTGAACAAATTGTAGTTTCTTTCTTTTTTTTTTTTTTTAAAGGGGAAGGGGTTTATTTGGCTTACAGTTCATAGAGGTTTCAGTCCATAAAGGTGACAAACAGGCATGGCGGAGCAGAAACAACATGGCATACACAAGGCAGCAAAGGTAATGAGAGCTGGCCTGTAGTTTTCTACACTGGTCTCATACAATGACTTGCGAAGAGTTTGAGAATGGTTAGCATTACTGCTTTGTTTGGTAGAATTCTCCACTGGAGCCATCGATTTCTTTTCCTTCTGAGAGGTTTTGATTTTGGATTCAGTCTCCTTACTTATTAAAGGCTTATTCAGATTTCCTATTTCTTCTTGAGTCATTTTTGGCAGGGATATATGTTTTATGTGAATAGATTGCTGATGAGGCATTCTTTCTGGGTGAGTGTGTGTGTGTAAAGGTGTTTCTGGAAGAGACTGACATTTGATTCACTTGACCCGATGAGGAAGACCTGTCCTTACTGATGCAGGCAGCATCTATCTGTGGAATAAAAAGGCCAAGGAAGGACCACTGCTCTCTCTGATTGAGCTTGGACTTCCGTCTTCTGTCTTCAGATATTGGAGCCCCTGGTTCGTGGGACTTCAGACTCAGACTAAATTACACCACTAGCTGTACTGATTCTCTAGCTTGCAGGAGGCAGGTGATGGGACTTCTTGGCCTCTGTAATTATGTGAATCAATTTCCATTATAAATCCACTGATATTGATATCAGCGTTGACATAGATATAGGTCCTGTTGCTTTGGGCCTGTGGCTAGGTGGCACATGATGGTGAGAGCACATGACCTCATGGCCAGGAAGCAAACGGAAGGAAAGCCCAGTCCCATAGCTCCCTGAAAGAACGCGCCCTGCATTACTAAAGACCTCCCACTAGGCTCTTCCTCTTAAAGGATCCATACTTGGAGTAGTGCTATGTGTTGGAGACCATGCCTTAATACGTGGATCTTTGGGAGACCCTTAACCAACCACAGCGTAGACAGAGACAGGGACGTTCCTTGTCGGAAGTCTTTTCGTTTTAATTTGAGATAAAACCTTCAGCTTAGAAGCATGAATTTATGATGATTTATTTTAGTTGCTGGTGATGGAACCCAGGACCTCATGTATGCTGAGCAGGTGCTCTACCTCTGAGCTGCACCCCAGCCCTATGATGATGGAATTCCTAGGCAAATCCTCCTCCCCACAGGAGGCCACCTTCCCAGTGCTTCCCCGCAGATCACATGCCAGTCATTTTAAAAACAGCAGGCCTGGCAGTGTTTCAGCACCTTTGCTTCATCCGTGGTATTTCCTGGTGTGCTGCAGCCTCTTGGATGAGGCACCTGGAGACCCTCATGGGAGAGTCTTGTAGGAGCCTCTGCACAGTCCTCTTAGGCTGGTGACACAGGTGGGAAACTACCCCTGGAAGAGGTGCTAGTGGATGAGGTCCAGGGGCAGGTAAAGGGGGAGAGAAGACATCCAAGGGTGCCTGTGGCATGATATATGGCTTTGGGAATGCAAACCCTTTTTAGAAGGAAATAATGTAACCTGGAGGAAGGTATTACTTTTCTTAGATTCAAATGAGAGGTGAACCAGATGGAGTGGCACACGCCTATAATCCCAGCATTCTGGGAGGCTGAGGCAGGAAGAGTGCAAATTTAAGTCCCGCCTGGGCAATGTCGTGAGACCCTGTCCAAAATAAAATATAAAAAATGCTGAGGATTAGCTCAGTGTGAAGGCTCTGGGTTCAGTCCCCATTACCTCCAAAACAGGATGTGTGTGTGTGTGTGTGTGTGTGTGTGTATAGGGGGGAACAAAGTATTGAGTGCATGTGAACATAACAAGGAGTGAATGGATGAAGGGAAGGCCTCTAGCACTGCAGCTGGTGGCGAGGACACATTCAGGGCCGCCTTCCCAAGGTACCAAGCAGCATATTAACCAAGGCTGGCAGGGCAGCTGCAAGGAGCCACACCACCTGAGAAACTCAGCACTTCCATCTCAGCCTGCTCTGCCATCTGGAATGCTCTTTTGAGTTCTTATCATCTGTTAACACTTGACTCCAACTCCCCCTTTTTGTGTATTCTTTCTGGTTACCCATCTGGAAGGGATTTTGTCTTAGAATCCCACCGTCACAGAAGCGCACTGTCCTCCTCGGCCCTTGTCAAGGGCCTGTTCTTTTCCTGTTTAAGTCTCACCTTCTGGAGCGGAGTCTGTTTCAAGGCAGCTGTCATATCTGATACTCTTGCTGTCTTCCAGCACTCAGTCAGGTGCCCAGCACACAGCTGTGTCCAGTGAGTGCAGACTGATGACTGAGTAATGAATGGGAAGGACTTTCTGGGCAGATTTCCTGGGACAAAGGAGAGTGTGAAGCAGAGGGCTGGCTAGTTGGTGACTTGTTCCCTACCAGCAAGCAGGGGTTGTGCTAGGTTTAAGTTAGGCTGCTCTGCCTTTCATGCTTTACAAGGACTTTCCCACGACAGACTTAGGACCTGTAGTTCTGTGCCATTCACCCGCTGCTCAGAGAAGAGGGAAAGAGGTAGCTGAGGTTGCCGGCCCTGACCCACTTCCACTGCTGCTTCTACCTGGGGTTGGAGCTTCTTGCAGTGTGGGGTCCAGCCTGGCTTCTGCCTGGGGCATGGGCTTGCATCTAGGCAGAGCTGATGCTGGCTGGTGCACAGGACTGTGATGCCCTCTTGGTGGGGAGGTAAGCATGTGCATGTGAGTTTGTGTGTGTGTATGTGTGTGTGTGCACCTCCCTGAGTTTGTGTAACTCTTATATGGAGGACTGTGTGTGTGTGTGTTTTAAAAATTCTTTTATTGGTACATTTTAGGTATACAATACATTTACATTTATCATTGGGTGCTTGTACCTGTACATGATGTATCTTGGTTCTTATTTTTCCCCCATTACCTGTGTGCCCTTCACCCCCTCCACCCTTCCCTATTTACATAGATTTCATTTCCATTTTTTTTCTTGGTACCTGGGATTGAACTTGGGTCCTTGTGCTTGCACAGCAGGCAGCGAAACCACTGAGCTAAATCCCCGGCCCTCCATTTTTTTTCTTTTCTCATGATTTTTCCTTTCCCTTCTTTCCTTTCCCCTTCCCTTCCCACCACCCCTACACCTTTGGACCTTTTAATATTTCAAATTATCAATTATTCATTTTAATCATTTTAATACTTATTTATACTTTCAGTTTCTCACACCAGAGAAACTATTCGGTATTTACACGTGTGTCCTATTTATTTCACTTATGAGTATAGCCTCAATGTGCACCCATTTAGCTATAAATGTCTCTAGGTTCTCCTTGTTTATGGCTGAGTGGTACTCCATTTTATTAAAAACCCACATCTTCTTTATCCAGTCTCCAGTTGATGGGCATTTGGGCTGTTTCCAACCTTTAGCTATTACAAATTGTGCCGCTATAAACATGGGTGCACATATATCGCTGTGGAATGATTCTTTTAATTCTTTGGGCAAGGTACCCAGCAGGGGACGAGCTGGGCCAAATGGGACCTCTAGCCCTAGTTCTCTGAGGTATCTCCATACTGATTTCGACTGTGTGTGTTTTCTTTGAGTGTGTGTGTGTGCGTGCGCACCTATATGTGAGAGCATTCTCAGCTGAATGTCAGTGTGCCTCTGCTGCACATGTGCATAGCCATCTGAAGTGAGTATCAGCAGCTCTCCATCGGTTCCCAAGAACAGTGGCTCCTTCTTGTCGCCAGACCCTGGACCCTCTTTTTTTCTGGTATTTTGCCCAAGCTGGGCATTTTCCCCACTCACAGCTTCTTCAAAACAGGAAACACTGCCACAGCCCCCGCTGGCACCTGGATCTTTTTTTTTTTTTGTCCTTTATTTATTTATTTTTTAAATAGCAAAACATTTATTGGTACATTTTAGGGATACATAATGATAACATGCATCATGTACACGATACATCCCGCCTCTCTTTTCCCATTTCCCCCTTCCCCTCAAGCCCCCTCCTCTCCCTATGTACAAAAGCTCTGTTTCCATTTTTTCCTTCTATTTTCACTTTTTTTCTTGTCCCTTCCTTCCTTTCTCCCTCCCTCCTCCCTTGTTCCCCTTCCCATTTGAACATTTTCTTCCCATTTCCCAATGTATATTGTACATTTTAGTCCTTATTTCCACTTTCAGGTTCTCATGCCAGAGAAACAATGTGGTATTTAAATGTGTGTCTGATTTATTTCACTTAATAGTATGGTCTCAGGGTTCATCCATTTAGCAAGAAATGTCTGAAGCTCATCCTTCTTTAAGGCAGAGTAGTACTCTATTATATAAAAAACCCACAACTTCTTTATCCATTTGTCAGTTGATGGGCATTTGGGCTGTTTCCAAGGTTTCGCTATCACAAACTGTGGCACCTGGATATTGACAGTCCCCAGACTTGATTCTTTTCCTTGCCTTCTATCCAGGCAGTAAAGCTCCTCATCCCCTCTTCTTCCCCCAACCCCCATTCTGGGAATTGAACCCAAGGCCTTCACACTGTGCTACATCCCAAGTCCTTTTTACTTTTACTTATTAAAATTTTTGTGACAGGATCTTGCTAAGTCACTAAATTGCCCAGGCTGGGCTTGAACTCCCAATCCTTGTATATCCCTATGCCCAGCTCACACTGCTCTCTTAATTGGAGGGGTCTGATCCTGAGGTACTGGTGTCCCTGCTGGAGGAGAGGTCTTCCTCACTGCCTGTCCCGTCAGGCACCAGCAGCCCTTTCCTTAGCACATGCCCCAGGGAAGATGAGAGGAGGGAAGCAGCCCAGCTGAATACCAGCATAAGGCTCTTGTCCCAGGCCAGACCTTGGGCACTTGAGTACTTTGGTTTTCTGGGAACAGCAGCCTCTCTCTGCTTTCCTTCAAATTCCTCTGGATCTGACCTTGGAACCAGTCAGATGTATGTGGAGTCAGCTGGGCCACATAATACAGGACAAAGGGACAAAAAACCTGTGATGTTAGGGCCTTCTTCAGTTCTTGGAGTCTTCCCGTTTGCTGGTTCATTCTGGGAACCTGGGGGACAGACTAGAAGCTGGCACCAGCCACAGTCTGGCAGGGAGTGAGGGGCAGAGTTCTGGAAGAGGAGCCTTCTCCTTGGGTCCCTACGTGATGTTGTACATAGACCTTTGCTGTGAGATAGTGGAGAAGCCCGAATTTCCTCTCTGGGCTTCTGTGTTATACTGAGTGGACAGTCATTGCAGGTTACATACATGAAAAAAAAATCCATCTGCATTTTACTTCCTTCCAAGAACTTTTGTTTTACAGTACTGGAGACTGACCCAGGCCCTTCACAACGAGCTACATCCCCAGCCCCTTTTTTATTCTTTATTTTGAGACAGGTCTCACTAAGTTGTTAAGTTGCCCAGGCTGGGCTCAAACTTGTAATTTCCCTGCCTCAGCCTCCCAGAGTACTGAGATTACAGATATAAGAACTTTTAAGCAAAATGAGTAGACTAAGAATGGTAGAATAGGGCCGGGATGTAGCTCAGTGGTGCTGGCACCTGCCTGGCAAGCGAAAGGTCCTAAGTTCAATCCCCAGTACTGACAAAAAAAAAAAAAAAAGAATGGTAAAATAAAGCCACAAGGTGGGGGCTGGGCATACAGCTCAATGGTAGAGCACGTGCTTCAATATGAGCAAGGTCTTGTGTGTGTGAGTGTGTGTGTATCTTTATAGCCACTTCTAACACTGTAGTCTTAGACAAGGTAAAGGCCAAATCATATACTCTCCTTGGGTTCTCCTAGCCAAGTCTCACTCTCACACACATGTGCACAATCTCACACACATTCTTCCGGCTGTGATCTTCATAGGACCACATATTGCAAGCCACTAGGGAGGGAGAGCACTTCTTTGCTACTGAACTCTTTATCAGTTGGCCACTGCCTCTTCTGGCTTTGCCAAGCACATCTTCTCAATCACGGGTCACAATTCTTCCAGACAGGGAAAGCATCCCTGGAGCGCCCAGCACAGGAGGAGCGGCCAGGGGGCCTGACCGCAGTGCACTCAGAGGACCGTGTTCACTGCCTGCTTCCAAGAGCACAGAGTAAAGGTCACGGGAGCTGAGGCCTGGGTGATGTTTGCTTGGGTGCTGTATGTGTCTATCCAGAGTTGGACGACCTCTATGGACAGAGAGTACTCTTTCCTCTTGGGCCAGGCATTAGGGTGACTGCCCAGAGAGGCAGGCCACTTGCTTCCAACCCCCCGAGGCTGCCAAAAATGATGGTGAGAGTATAAATGAGGATGCTGGCTGTGGAGTGCAATTTGGCAATATTTTCCAAATTTGAAAATAGCAGTTCTATTAGTAGATATTTATCCTACAAGTATACCTACACACATGTGAAATGAAGCGGATTAGTCATTCATTGCAGAATCATCTACTAATAAAACCAGGGCACAGTGGCACATACCTGTAATCCTAGCACTCGGGGAGGTAGAGGCAGGAGGGTCACAAGCTCAAACCTAGCCTGGGGAATCTAATGACTTAGGGAGACCCTGTCTCAAAAGAAAGTAAATTAAAATGAGGACTGGTTGTTTTTTTGTGTGTGGTTCCAGGGATCAAACTTGGGTCCTTGTGCTTGCAAGGCAGGCAGCGGAACCACTGAGCTAAACCCCTGGCCCCTAAAGTAAATTACAAAAGGACTGGAGATGTACTTCAGGGTGAAGGCCCTGGGTTCAATCCTCAGAAGTAAAACAAAGGAAGGAAGGGAGGGAGGAAGGGAGAGATCTAAATGTCCAACACTAGACAATTAATTTCATGGATTATGGGATGTCCATGAGGTGGAATATTTAAATAGGAAGCTTTTGTGTATTGATCTGGAAGGATCACAGGTATGCAGTTAAATTTTAGTAAGCAAGGCAGATATATTTTACTACCATTTGATAGAAAAGCAAGGATAAAAGAATATTTATTCATATTGATCTATATGTATGTAAAACATTATTGGAGGGATAAAGATAAACAAAATTCTATTGGTAGTTACTTGTTAGGGAAATGAAAATGGATGAAGGCAATTTTCTATGGTATGTATTTGGGGTGTGTGTGTGTGTGTGTGTGTGTGTGTGTGTGTGTGTGATGGGTATTAAGACTCAAGGCTGGGCTGGGGATTCAGCTCAGTGGCACTGTGCCTACCTCACAAGAGCAAGGTCCTGAGTTTGATCCTTGGTACCCGGAAAAGAAAAAAAAACTCATGGCCTTCACTTCACATTGAGCTATATCTCCAACAAAATATATATTTATATTAGAGAGGTATCATTGTTTAGAGAGGTATCATTGTATTCCAGATTGGCTTTGAACTCACTATGTAGCCCAGGCTGGCCTTGAATTCCAGAAATCCTCCTGTCTACCATGCCTGGCTTATTTACTATTTTTTATTTTGAGACAGTATTATACTAAGTTGCCCAGGCTAGGCTTGAATTTGTGAACCTTCTGACTCAGCCTCCCAGAGTGTGGGGATTACAGGTGTGCACCACCACACCTGTAGATTTTATATATCCTGATTAAATGATGTCAGTGTGTTATCTATTAAAAAATTAAATTGAGGGGCCAGGGATTTAGCTCAGTGGTTTTGTTGCCTGCTGCGCAAGCGCCAGGACCCGAGTTCGATCTCCGGTACCAAAAAAAAAAAAAAAAAAAAAATTAAATTGAAAACAGAATCAGAGTAGCAGAAGGAACCTTTCACCCTGTCCACATCTAGGTGGGGACAACCAGCTGGAAAACCAGCAGAAAGGACTGGAGCACCTTGGGAGACCAAGCATGGCAACATCCCTCTGCCAGCCCGGAAGCCCTGGCCTATAGGGCCCTGGAGTTTCTCTTCTTACAGTTTCCTTCCTTATTGGCCTACTCGCTCTCCCAACTCAGGCATTCTCGTGTGTGTGGCTTGGGAAATCTTGCCTTTTCTGAAAATGTAAACATTTTACACAGTTCCTCTGAGTAACAAGGTCACTCGCTGAAGCAGTGATGTTCTTTGAAGCTGCTTGACTTCTTGGAATCCCTTTGCTTTACCCCTTCAACTCTGATGTTTTGGGAAAAATCACAGAGTGGCATGTATTTGTTTCAGAGATTACTCTTTCAGACTCTTAGGACACCCTGTGAGCCCTCTGGGGTGTTGCAAAACCCGACTTTAGAGTGATTGCCTTGATGATCACAAGAGGTCACAGCCAAGTGGGGCCAATCACTCTGGCACATGGTAGGGGCAGGGCAAGGGGAGAGGAGGGTTCCGGGCTGCCCCGCCCTCTACCCCAGGAGTTCCCATGGCACCAAAGGCCTTTTTGGGTGCCTCACAGGCATGCCAACCCAAGCAGGGTGAGCTGTGGGGTCCCTGGGAGTTCAGCTCATTCTTTTTCCTCAGGGATAATTTTAGGTTCTCTCTTCCCCTCCAACCTTTCTAACTCCCAACCCCTGGCTCAGCCTCCCAGAGGGATTGCTCAGACCAGCGACTACACAGTGCTCTTTTGAAATATAGAACACAAGAGGGCATAGTCCTGGAGGCATTTTCCATGATAATTTTTTTCCCTCTATCCCATTGTTTCAGGGGAGGAAGCTCAAGGGTCAGGCCCTGATAGGTCTTAATAAAGCTGTCATATCTTCTTGCCCCCCATCTTGAACCCAGAGGGTTATTTTCCCAGTTTGAGAGCAATTGGCTTAGAGATTGGGGGCTAGACTAGCAGAACTAAGCCTTGTAAGTGTGGGTGAGGGGAGAGAGCAGGGAGGGGGTTCTGGGCTTCTTCAGAGGATGGACACCTCTGCTGGGCCCTTATGAGAGATTTCAGAGGCATTCAAGTACTACTCTGAACACCACATGTGAATTCCTTAACTCAGTGGGTCTGGTTTCTAAAGCTCATGAAGAAACACTTCACCAAAAGACATCATGAAGGGAGAGCTGTGGATAGTGGGGGGAGATCTGAGGATGCTGAACATATCTCAGCCTCAGACCATTCATTTTTCTCCCCAGTTCTGGGGATCAATCTCCAAACATAGCCCCCCTCTGTCGTGCTGCCCCACCCTGCCCTGCCCCAGGGCTGGGGATGGAACCCAGGGTCTTGGGCATGCTAAGGGGTGCTCTACCACTGAGCTACACCCCCAGACCCATTCAACTACTTTTAAAAATGTCTTCATGACAGATTTTAAGAGGAGGCCTATCTAGAGAATGTCTAAGTGGAAAGGTGTGTGGAAAGAGGCAGAGCAAAGAGGGGACGATAGAGGAATCAAGCTCTTCTCTCAGGCTACATAACCCTGAACCCCAATCGAACTGGACAATGAAAAGGACTCAATTTCCTCAGCAGCTGAGAAAGAGGAAAAAAACTATAAGGAAGAGAAGGGGAAGGGGTAGTCTATCACTAGGAGGGGAAGATACAGGCTGTTCTACCTTCCTTTAAAAACCCTCGGGAGGGGGCTCCGGAGAGAAGGGCTGCTGCGGGCATTCTGCTGGTCTTGGGAGAGTCCCCTTTTCCTCTACAGGGTAAGGCTCCCCCCTCCCCTTCTTCCTGGGAAACTGGTGCAGGGCGGGGGTGGGGGTGGGGGTGGACGGGGATGGGGACTGTCCCAAGGGCTGGCCGGAGGCCTGGGTAACAGCCGGGCCGGCCCCTCTATGTGCCCTCGCATGACCTCTGGAGGACTCTCGTCCACTATTGGCTGCTGCCCCTTTAAGCGCCGCAGCAGCTCCTCCCGCGGTGGCATCAGGGGTGGGGGTGAGGTGTGGGGAGGGGAAGGGTGAGAGCTGTGTCCTAGTCAACTAGGGAAGATGGTGGCCCGGGCCGGTGGAGTTGCTCCCAGGTCCAGCTGTCCCCTCCCCTGAGCCTGGGGCCCTGGGAGACCCCTCCCGCCCCCCGCGACGCGGGGATGGGTCCCCATGGGAACCGCTCTCTGGGCTCATTGCCAGACGCCCCCACGCTGGCTCCCAGTCTGAGTGGGCTGCCAGGGGTGCCGTGGGCGGCAGCGTTCGCCGGGGCGCTGCTGGCGCTGGCCACCGTGGGAGGCAACCTGCTGGTGACCGTGGCCATCGCCCTGACGCCGCGACTCCAGACCATCACCAACGTGTTTGTGACTTCGCTGGCCACCGCCGACCTGGTGGTGGGACTCTTGGTGGTGCCGCCGGGGGCCACTCTGGCGCTGACTGGCCACTGGCCTCTGGGCGCGACTGGCTGCGAGCTGTGGACGTCCGTGGATGTGCTCTGTGTGACGGCCAGCATCGAAACCCTATGCGCCCTGGCCGTGGACCGCTACCTGGCGGTGACCAACCCGCTGCGTTACCGCGCCCTGGTCACCAAGCGCCGCGCGCGGGCGGCTGTGATCCTGGTGTGGTCGGTGTCGGCCGCGGTGTCCTTCGCACCCATCATGAGCCAGTGGTGGCGCGTGGGGGCAGACGCCGAGGCGCAGCTTTGTCACTCCAACCCGCGCTGCTGCTCCTTCGCCTCCAACGTGCCCTACGCGCTGCTGTCCTCTTCCGTCTCCTTCTACCTGCCGCTCTTGGTGATGCTCTTCGTCTACGCGCGAGTTTTCGTCGCGGCCAGGCGCCAACTTCGCTTGCTGCGCCGGGAGGTGGGCCGCTTCCCGCCCCGGGAGTCTCCGCCGGCCCCGTCGCGCTCTCTGTTCCCCGCCCGCGCGGCTGGGACGCGTGCTGCGCCCGAAGGAGGTCCGCCCTGCGGTCCGCGGCCCGAGCGCCTCCTGCCTCTCCGAGAGCACCGGGCGCTGCGCACCCTGGGGGTCATTATGGGCACCTTCACTCTCTGCTGGTTGCCCTTCTTTTTGGCCAACGTGCTGCGCGCTCTAGGGGGTCCCTCGCTAGTTCCAGATTCGGTCCTCCTCCCCCTTAACTGGCTGGGCTATGCCAACTCCGCCTTCAACCCGCTCATCTACTGCCGCAGCCCGGACTTTCGGAGCGCCTTCCGCCGACTTCTGTGCCGCTGCGCCGGCTGCCGACTCCAGGAGCCCGGAGCTGCCGCCTTCCCGGCCTGCGACCCCTTGGATGCCCCTGAGGCCGGGGTCAGCCCCGCGGGGTCCACGGGTAGGTAACCGGAGGCTTGGCGGCTCGGCGTAGGACCAGGCGGGAGCTGGAGAGGGTCGGCGCCTGGAAGGAGGGAGCACGCAGGAGGGAGCCGAAACGTGGCCCAGGGCCCTTTCCTTCTCCATCCAATCACCAGGGTTGAAGCATAGGAGGACGGGGGTGGGGGTGGGGGTGGGGTGTCCTTCATTCAGGCTTCTGAACCCCCTCCCCGAGTTTTCCAGCTCAGTGATTCAGCTGCCCAGGTCTCTGGTCATCGCTACTCCGGTCTCCGAATTGCACAGAAGGGTGTGGCCCTCCCAACCCGCGGAATCGGTTCTGATTTCTCCCAAAGGTCCTATGGCTATGAAAGTGAAGATCCACTCCAGATATGAAGGACAGCGGTGAGCGAGGAACTGTGAGTGGAGATCGTGCTCCTCCTTCAGAGGCAGAGTGGGTGTGTGTGTGGGGAGTTTGCAGCTGGGTGGTCCCCCATGATTTTATGTAATTATGCTTCCCAGGGTCCCCCGAGGGCCACCCCTGCTCTCCAGTGCCCCTGTTCCCACCCTAAGATATGTTGTCTTCACCTTTCAGGGCTTCCAGGGAGCTCTTTAGGCCTGAAGGACAATAAACTGCTCCTTGGACGTTTCCTTTGGAAGCCTCTGGCCTCTGTTCCCAGTGAGGCCCAGCGAGCTCCCCAGCTGTGGAACTCTGTTTTCCAGAACCTGCTGACTGGGCTGTGGGGTGGGGAGGGGACCCTAAAGCAAGAGGGTAGTCACTGTCCTGAGAAGTTCTAAGCCTTACCCCTGAATGCACTCCTACCTCAGCAGTTCGGGCACAGGGGTGCCTGTGCCCAGCTGCCCTGGGAGCAGCCCCATGGCCTTGCTCACACGTGTGCTGGGAGTATGGGGCGAAGAGGGCCCCCCAAGCTCCACGCCTACCCTGATGAACGCCTAAGTGTCTGCAGGCCCGGTGGCCCAGGCTGAGGGCAGGAGGCTAGAAAAGGCCGAGGTTCAGGTGTCTGCCCCTGGCTTCCTCACTGTAGCTCTGTGCACCAGGGCCTGTCACATGAGGCACCAAACAGCTCTGATCTACCTCACAGCAGGGTCAGAAGGACCTCAGAGTTTGGGGGGACTCCAGGCTTCACAGGAAGGTGAACTGCTGGAATGGATCCCTTTTTTCCATTAAAAGCGAATTAATAAACATTACCGAATGCAGTTTATCCTTTACCCTTTTTCTTCTCCATTTGTTTTTCGTTCATAATCCGCTCACTCTCTTCCCTTTGACTCAGAGCTGGCTTTAGACAGAGGCAGTAAATTAGGACTCATCCGGCCCCTTTCTTCCTAATCTTCATCAAACAAAAAATGAGAAGTCATTTGTGTGAAGGGAGTGAGCTGGAGCTTTGATTCTCTTGCCCCCACCTGCCCTTCCTGAAATCCCTGAATCCAGTTGCAAGCGAGGAGCAAAGTTGAGCTCCCTGTAGGTCGTCCACAACCACTGGCCATGTCCAGAGCCAGGGCGTGGAACAATTGTTGTCAGCCACATGGAAGAGCCATGGTCGGTTTAGTACTAGCAGGGACCAAGCGGTTCTGTACTTTCTATGTGCTTGTATCTGGGCACACAGAGCATTGTTCAAGCTTGGGAAATGTCTTGGATAGATCTCTATATCTCTCTCTCTCCTTCACCTTCCCACTCTCTCCCTGGGCTGCAGAAATCTGTGTTTTCCTCTTGAAGCAGAGTTATAATTGAGCTTGTTGAAACTTTTTTGTTCTTCCTTTCAATTTTTACAACCATATGGGGCAGGTTTCCTATGGGAAGAAGAGTTCTATGGAAATCACTGAATCATTAATGGGTTCTCATTTGAATTCTGAGAACAAGACAATGGTCTCGCCTGATCCACAGCATACCCAGTAAATCACCCAATGTTTATTTAGTGTGCTTGTAACAAATGCACTGGCTGGGTTCAGGGGCCCTAGAGTAATAAAACCTTGGTTGGATCTCAGAAGCTTAGCGCATTTCCACATATGGCTGTTCCCTGTGCATTGGACCGGGTCTGGGCTGCTCTCTTTTCTCCTTGAGCCCAGGTTTTATTTCTCAGGATGTTTGCATACCGAAAATGACTTTCTCCTTTGCAGTCCAGAGCAGTGTGAGATCTTTGAGATGTGGAAGGTTTCTTGGCAGCTTTTGAACTATGGCTCTTAGGGAAGAAGGAAGTCTTGCTTGAGTCCAGGAATAAATAAGAGGGCCTCTTCTCCCTGTCTCTGGATATTTTCCCAGCATCACCAAGGAAAGTTATCCAGTCCTGTCCTGGGCAAGGGAGAAGGATGATTTTGGAGGAGGGGCCTCTGCTTTACAGAACTCTCCTTGAATAGCATCCAGGAACTCATACAGCTTGAGTCTTGCTCGACATGGACCCCTGTGCCAACTGTAGGTTCCTCTGCAGTGTTTAGACTTCTATGAGGCTGTGCATTCCATCTGCAGAGCGTCACCAGTGCATCTGACAGCTAGAAAAGCAGCCTCTCTGATCATTTCTTCAGCAACTTGTGGCCAGGTGTCAAACTGAGGGAGATTTACATCCTTGGATGGGAAGCAGGCTGCCTGCGCAAGCACAAGGCCAAGCATTGAACCATGGAAGACAAACAGTGTTACTCTGAATTCAGAGCTTCGAAGACTCATTGCCCAAGGGCAACTGAAGATAACTGGTCTCCCCAGAGACTGCTGGCAGGAGCTGGGCCTGGGACACAGATGACAGGAAAGGGTGGAGAAAGAATGAGGAATGAGTGGGTCTTCCAAAGGTCACAGACTGGGCAAACTGCAAAGGAGCAGGCAGAACCAGGGACAGAAGGAGGCTGGCAGACACTCTGGGCAGGTTCTTCTAGGTAGTGGTGCTAAGTGCAAGCTGCAACCCTCATGGACAATCTCTGGACTGTAATTCCATATCACCTTTGTTCCTCAGCTGTTATGGTGTAGAAACAGCTTCTCTCCATAGAGTCTAGAGCTTTCTCTCCTCTCCTGCCCTCAAGAGGGTGCCTGGGAGACCCTTCTAAGGTTGGATGAAATCCTGGGCTGAGAGAGCCTCAGCTACCCAACAAAAAAGTGGTGTTGCACGCCCCTGGATGGCAACGTGAAGCATAATGGGCTTTGGTTTGTAAGGCTGCTCTCTCAGATTGCAAAGGGCAGTTTTCCCAAACCCCTCAACTATCAGAGCTGCAAGAGACCATAGAAATACAAGATGTGATATAAAAAATATGGTGTGTGTTTGAAGAAGTTATTAGAGTAAAAGGCACACTGCCATTAATCTCCCCCTAGCTTTGAAAGCACTTATCCCATTGTGCTTGCCACTTTCGGAAGCAGTTCTGGACATCCTCTTTTGTGAGTGTCTTTAGGTGTGCTCTCATGGCTGCCTGCATGTCATGAATCAGTTCAAAACATTTACCTTTCATGGTGATTTTTACTTTGAAGAAGAGCCAGAAGTCACACGATGCCAGATCCTGTGAACAAGGTGGATGAGGACACACTAATGTTTTACAAGCCTGGCCTTCCAGCTGCTGGCGCTCAGCAGTAGCATTCATAGTATTTCTGATCACACTTCATAAAGAAACTCAGGAGCCTGGCACAGTGGCTCATGCCTGTAATTCCAGCCTTTGAGAGAATGAGGCAGGTGAATCCCTTTAGGTTCAAGGGCAGCCTGTACCATGGGTTCAAGGGCCTCCTGAACTATATCCTAAGACCCTGTCTCAAAAAGCCAAAATAAGTAATTAAGTAAAGACACTCAGGAAAGAGGACTTTCAGAACTGCTTCAGAAAGTGGCAAGAATGATGGGATGAGTGTGTTCCATGAGAGGGAATTAATGGCAATGTGTCTTTTACTGTAATAATGTTTAAAATTTAACCATTCACAGTACTTTCTGATCTCCTCTTATAATTTAGTCTATCAGTTGATTAAAATGGATGACAAATCTGAGTTCTGGAGGGGTGAGTTGAGTAGCCAGGACTCCTTTTGTCAGTGAAAGGCAGCACTATGGAGCGTAAAGAGCAGAGACTTCAGAGCCTCACACAAGAAAGACAGGGAGGAAGGAAGGAAGTGGGCACTCGCTGAGCACCTGCTCTGTGCCGTGCCTGGGGAGGGCTCTTTGAAGTCTGTGTGTTTAATAAAGACCACCACCGAGGTGGGGCCTCACAGAAATCAAACATCTGGCTCCAGCTGACTCCAACCAGTTTTTTCACTTTTCTTTCCTCATATTGCTAATAATCAGTTATGTGACACCAAGCAAGTTACTTAACCTGTCTTATTTTACTTGCCTCTGAATCAAATGGTGATATTATTGCCCTACTGGGCTCTTGCAGACTAGTTTTGAAAACCACAAAAGAATCTGTACAGGCAGAAGTTTGGCAGCTGACCAGTCTCCTCTGCTGTAAACTGGTGGGATTGGGGTCTGAATTGGGATCAGGATGAATCTAGGTCTCCTAGTTTGACTCCTTGGCAGGGGCTGATCAGACCCTCAGATACCTGTAGGAGGGACAATGGGGAATAAAGAGAAATAGAGACAGTGTTCAAGGTTCAAGGGGATCAGGAGGAGCTTGCCTCTAGTGGACAGATTTGATGATCTCTACAGTTGACCCACTTTTATTGACCAGCAAGAAGTACAGGCGGAGGGTAGTGTACTTTTCTCAGAACAGCAACTGCAATAAGAATGGGGCAACAAAGAATGAGGAACATGTTAATCCTCACAAAGGGAACAAGTTAATGGGGATTATTAAATCCTTCCCCATACCTGGATTCCTGCATTTTTTGCATTGTCCTTAGCAGATGTTATCTTGCCTTAGGAGTGCTGTGATTATGAACTTTCCCCACATAGCCAGGAAATATGCAGCCTTCCCTGTATTTCCCTATTCCTAAAGCTAGTCACACTGGCCTAGGGACTGCAGGGCTTGTAGCCTGGCCCCCACCAATCTGTACATATCATAGCTGGTCCTCAACACCTGCTTATGGGGCCCCCTTGTCTTGGGTCACGGCACCCATGCCCTGCCTGGTCTTTCATCCGAGACTTCCCACCTCAGATAGATTCTCCTGGCTTTATAGTGCTGTTCCATGCCAGACTCCTGTTTGCTGGTGCCCCGTGCTTTGGTCTGTGTTTGGCCCGATCATGGCTGATGTAGGATTTATATGGAGATGGGCCGGGGATTTAGCTCAGTGGTTCTGCTGCCTGCCTTGCAAGTGCAAGGTCCCAAGTTCGATCCCTGGTACCAAAAAACAAAACAAAACAAAACACCAGGATTTATACAGAGAGGTCAGGGGTGGGTAGGTGGTTTACAGCAGATGTTGGGACCTTAAGTCTATCAGAGTAGGGGTTTGTGAGCCTGGGTGCTATGGGACAAGGAGGGAGAGAGGTGGTATATACCTGTGCTGGGGATGTTGCTGCAGGTTACGGAAACTAGGCAGCTTAAAACAATCGGTATTCAGGCTGGGGATTTAACTCAGTGGTTCCGCTGCCTGCCTCGCAAATGTAAGGTCTGGAGTTCGATCTCCAGTACCAAAAAACAAAACAAAAAAATCGATATTCATTCTCTCCAGCTCTAGAGACAACAAGTCCAAAACCAGAGTGCTGGCAGGGCCACGCTGCCCCTGAGGGCTGCAGGAGGGCTCCTTCTATGCCCTTCATCTTTGGGTGCTCTCAAAATGTCCTTGACTCTGTCTGCTTGTAGATGCATTACTCCAGCTTCCACCTCTGTATCACATGGTCATCTATCCCTGTCAGTTGATGTCTGGATTTCTCTTTTTTTCGAAGGACCTCAGTTGTTGGGTTAGGGCCCAGCCAGATTCAGTATGACCTCATTTTAACTTGAGAGCATCTGCAAAGGCCATGTTTCCAAATAAGGGCACATTGACAAGTTTCAGAATTCACTTCAGTGCATCTTTCAGGGGACACAGCTCAAGTGTTGGCAGAGGGTGTGGTGAGAGAGGGTACAGTTCCCGTGTCCTCTCCACCCTCCTCTTCTCTCTGCTGCCCCAAACACACATTTTGAGACTCTGAGTTCTCCTGTCACCAGCCGGAAGGGTGGTGGGGGTGCCGTCCATCCCTGGATTTCCACTTCTGGACCTTTTCCCCACCTTGGAGGCCCAAATCTGAGAGGCCACTGATAAATTCAGACCTTGTGTTTGTTGTCCTGTGTGGGCAGAAGTTGTTATCTGTTCTCATTCTTCCCTTCTTCCTTTTGAAACGGAAATCCTAAGATTCAGCTGGAAGTGGGGCCTGTGAGCTGGAAACATCTCATGCAGTGTCACTTGCAGATAGATGTGGCCAGGTGACCAAGGTGAGCCAGAAGTGTGCCACTTGCAGATCTGCCATGAAGGTGTATATATCCTCTGTGTCCCTTTCTTGCTTTCCCACTGGCTGGAATGCAGATGTGATGGTGACAGTGGAGGCAGCCACCTTGGGTCAGATGACAGAAGAACCAAATGGAAGGAGCCTGGGCTTCTATTAGTGTGGAGCCACCACTCCAGTCCTAGTCCCTTAAATGAAAGACAAACTTCCATCTTGTGTAAGCCAAGATCACACAATTTATTGTAGTTATTTTAAACTTATTTATTTACAGTAGCTGAGGCCAACAAATCCATTAGTGAAGGGGAGGTAAAGGAAGCTACACCTGCAGAGCTTCGCTGAGCTGCATGGGTGTCCCCCGGGTTGTGTGATCAATGCAGTTTGTGTTAACCTGGCCGTAAGATTGCCCTGCTCCAGGGCCTCTTAGGGCCTTGTGACCATGGGAACTGATGGATCTGCAAAGTCTGAGAACTGTCGAATCTGAGGCCCCAAGTCCATCTCCTGGACACTGATCCCAGGGAGTGAGTTCATTCCTCAAGGCTGCCAACACAAATGACCATGACTTGATGGCTTCAAACAGAGGTGACTTCTCTCATAGGTCTGGGACCGGAAGCCTGGAATTAAGGTGCTGACCAGGCTGCTTCCTTCTGGAGATGCTGAGGGAAGACCCCTGTGTCTCCTCCCTCCTGGGAACTCCAGCAATCCTCAGTGTTCTTGGCTTACAGACACTGCTCCAGGCTCTGCGTGTCTTCTCCTGTCTCTTACAAAGGTACTTGGTGGATTTGAGGACCATGCTAACCAAAGCCTTGCTTCAATACAGGGCCATGTTCTGAGGCTCCTGGTGAAACATATCTGGGGAGCACCACCCAGTTCACTACAGAGAGAAACACATGTGAAACTTTGTTTGTTTGTCTATTTGGGGACAGGGTCTCGCTATGTAGTTCAGGCTGGCCTTGAACTCGATGCGTAGCCCAGGCTAGCCTGGAACTCACAGCAATCCTCCTGCCTCAGCCTCTTAAGCACTGGGATTACAGGCAGGCACCATCATGCCCAGCGAGAAACGTTTTGAGAGTTTGGTCTCTGAAAGTTATCACCCACTCCAGGGAGGTGAGGGGAAGCAGAAGAAAAAGAATTGACATATATTACATGCAAGTATGAATTCCCCACAATGAATGTAATCATTATGTGAAAATATACCAATAAAAAATTAAAAAGTTAAAACAAATTTATCACCCACTCCAGCCTCCACAGAGGGAAGGGTTGCTCTCCCCAGAAGTCCTTGGCTGCTGTGGCAGGTACCGTTCTGAGATGAACCCAGTGACCCATGTCCTTATGTAACCCTTTCCATGAATGTGAGTGGGACTTTAATTTGCTTCTAAACAGTAGAAGGCATATACATAGTAAAGGTGGTGGGATGCACTCACTACAGGGATGAAGGGATTTTTTTTTTTTTTTGGCAGTACTGGGGATTGAACACAGGCCCTTTGCACTGAACTACATCCCTAGCTCTTTAAAAAAAATTCTTTTAGGGCCGGGGATTTAGCTCAGTGGTTCCAGTGTCTGCCTTGCAAGCCCAAGGTTCTGAGTTCGAGCCCTGGTACCAAAAAAAAATTATTTTAGAGACAAGGTCTCACTAAGTTGTTAGGTTGCCCAAGCTGGGCTTGAATTTGCAATCCTCCTGCCTCAGCCTCCCACAGTGCTGCATACCACGCCTGGCTGAGGCAAAGGGATTTTAAAGTGTAATTACTGTCCCTAATCAATTGGCTGAAGCTAATAAAGAGGACACTTGTCCTGGGTGGGCTGTTCTACTTAGGGAAGTCATTTGAAAGCAGATCCTGAGGTCCTAGATGGAGGAGGCAGACACACTCTCTTTGGCCTTGAGGACACAAGGCCAGCCGTTCTACAGCACCAAGGACACAGGTTCTGCCAACAACTTCAGGAGCTTGGAGAGGACCTGGGCCTCAGGTAAGAGGCCCCTGGGCTGCAGCTGTTCAGAGCCCAGCCTAGCCCCGGAGGCAGCACTGCACCGGTAGTGTAGGGGGTCATCTGTCCACACCCGAGAGAGCATACAGACCTAGTGCCGGGCTCCCAGTGCCCAGCGCCAGGATGGTTTTAAAGCTGTCCCTGTGAAGCTCAAAATCCAGGAGGGACAATGAGCTCAGTGTCCCTTGCTCCGCTCTCCGGTCTCTCCCAAAGGCATTTCGGGTCTTCGGCTCTCAGTCTCCCTCCTGACTCCCAAGGGGTGACCTCTTGATACCTCCACAAGCTCCTGGAAGGACTTTTCCAGGTTAGAATCACATAACTGTGTTATTCCCGTTCTTATAATAACTCACTGGCATCCTAAAGCTTTTGGGGTGAGATTCGGACCCCATAATAGAGAGGGCCCATGGGCCTAGGCTTTCATTTCAGTCACACTTACCGTCACTAAGAAAGCACGCTCATTTTTCCAGGCACTGTGCCCCTTTTGCCCTCCACACCCACTGTCAGCATCTCCACACAGTGTCCCCGAGCTCCCCATCCACTCCGGCAATGTCATCACTGAGTGACAGACGCCTAACTACACTCCCCTCCAGAGGGAAGCGACAGAGCTGCTTAAGGCTCAGTTGCAGGGTTTGATGTTGGACACAGTTTGAGTGTGTTCCTCAAGGGCCCATGTGTTGCACGCTTGTTCCATAGCTTGGCAATGTGAAAAGTTGTACGAGCTTTAAGGGATGGAGCTTAAACTGGGCACAGTAGTGCCTGCCTGTAATCCAGGCACTTTGGGAGGCTGAGGTAGGAGAATCCCAATTCAAGCTCAGCCTGGGAATTTAGGGACTTAGGGAGACCCTGTTACAAAAATTAAAAAAGGGGCTGGGAATGTAGCTCAATGCAACAGCCCTGGGTTCAATCTCTAGTACCACAATAGGGAAAAAAAGAAAGCAAGCATGGAGCATAGAGGGAGGTGTTTAGGCGATTGGACACCCTGAGTTAGTTCTCAGAGAGCCAGTTTTATGAGCCTCTTCTGGTTTCCTGTCTTGTGCTGTGATTCTTATCCATACCCCTGCCACTGTGATGCCACCCATTGTGGGGTCCTCCCCAGAGGCAAGCTGATGTTGGTGTCATGCCCTTGAACCTCCAGAACTATGAGCTAAATAAACCTTTTTCCCTTTAAAGTCATTAGCCTTGGATATTTCATAACAGTAATGTGAAACTGGCTAATATATAGGGTATGAAAGAAAAAGACAATCTAAGCATGAGCCAGGTGCCTGGAAGAATAGACTTGCCATTTACAAAATGTAGTGGGTGTGGTGGTGCATGACTGTAACCCAGCCCTTTGGGGAGGTAGAAGCAGGAGGACTGCAAGTTCAAAGCCAGCCTGGACTCTATAGTGAGACCCTATTTCAAAAACCAAACAAAATTGCAGAAAATGTGATGAGAGCAGGCTTGGTGGCAGTTATGAAACAATGTGCTAATTTTTGGACACAGTAAATTTGGAAAGGTCTATGAATTCTTAATTATTATTTTTATTTTATTTATTTATTTTGGTACCAGGGATCGAACTTGGGACCTTGAGCTTGCAAGGCAGGCAGCAGAACCACTGAGCTAAATCCCCGGCCCTGAATTAATTATTTATTGGAATATCAAATAAGCATTGGATTTTCATGTCTGTAAAGAGTACAGCTGAATATATGGACTTGGGAGATGGGTATTTAAGCTCATGGAAGTGACCACTTGCTTGGTCACCGTAGAGAATTCAGAGGACTAGGCCCTGAAGCATTCTAACATTTAAAGGTCAAAAATAGAAGGAACTATCCACGTGCAGTGGTGTACACAGGTAATACTAACTATTCTGGAGGCTGAGGCAGGAAGGTCACTTGAGCTCAGGAGTCCAAGGCCAGGCTGGCCAACAGACTGAAATTCTTTCTTTCTTTCTTTCTTTCTTTCTTTCTCTCTGTGTGTGCACACGTGTGTGTGTTTTGACTTTTTTTTTTTTTTTGGTACTGGAGATCGAACTCGGGACCTTGTGCTTGCGAGGCAGGTACCGGAACCACTGAGCTAAATCCCCAGCCCACGTGTGTGTGTTTTGTTTCTGCTTTTTGGAACTGGGTCTCATTATAGAGCTCAGGGTGTCCTCGGACTCACTACGCAGCCCAGGCTTGTCCTGAATTCAGGGTCTCCTCCTGCCTCCCACTCCCAAGTGGCTGTTATACAGGCGTGAGCCACAACACCCAGTTGAGAAAAAAATAAGTAAATAAAAGAAGGAACAAGTAAAGCCAACGTAAAGGCGGTGGCAGCAGCGAGCTGAAAGCGGAAGCCGAAGTGAGCTGTGTCCCTGGCCCCGGGAGCAGGCGTCAGGAGCAGTCAGTGGAAAGCTCGAGCAGGAGGGCGGGAACCCCTGGGGGCTCCTGGCGCAGGGGCAGGAGACCCTCCCGCAGGTGGGGAGGTGGGGAGTGGGGACCTCGAAGCCCGCTGGTCCAGGTGGAGGGCGGAGGAGGGTGGGGAGGTGCCACCAGGGGTCATCACCTCGGGGAGTCCTCACAGGGTCTGCCTTGTGCTGGATAAAGAGGGCGTCCGGCTTTGGGGGCAGAGGCGGAGCGGGGTCTCAGGGCAGACCAGAGGGGGCCAGCTCGGCTTTCCGGCTGTCAGAAGACCTCGCCCCGCCCCACCTCGCCTCCCTTTGCCCCAAGCGCCCCCCCCCCAGGTCGCCCCGAGGAACTGGCGCAGGATGTGAGGGCAGAATGTGGAGGCCAGGCTGCCTGTGTGCTGAGGAACTGTAAGGTTCTGGTGAGCAGGGAAAGGGAACTGAGAATGGGGGCTGAAAGACAACCGCAAGAAGGGTGGAGGGGTGAGCTCCTGGAGCCCGAGCCCGGACGCGGCTGTCACCGCTTGCTCTGAGAGAAAAGATGGAGCAGGGAGCTGCTTACCTTAGCAGGTTGGGGGCTACAATGGTAGCGTACTAAATGTTCCAATTGTCCTTTTGGTTTTTGTTTTGGGATTGTAAGACCGAGGGCCTTACCAAACGCTCCGAGGAGCTGAAGTGGAGCACACCCGGGAAGGAACACACCGGCCATGTTGGGAAACAGACCTTTATTAGTCTGGCCAGACGGCACTCCCGAAGCAAAATAGCTCAGAGAGGCACCTGGCTCAGAGTCCGAGGTTGTTTTATAGGGGGTTAAGGGGGGGGGGGGTTAACATGTGGATTCACAGAAAAAAAAAGAACAAAGGTTAGTGGCTCATTGTCACATGCTGATGTTCAGCAGACATCCTGACTGACAGTTACGACCACCCTGTTTACAGATTGTCCTATAGATACTGGGCCCCGGGACATTTGGATTTAGGGCAAACAGATGGCTGAGTAACCTCGCCCTATTACTGATTGTCCATTGTCCCGAGGCAAACACACTCCAACCATCAAATTTACAACAGAGTCTAGGGGAGTAATTAACTTTTGAATCACACAGTCCCACAGGGATAACTGGGGATTGAACCTAGGGCCTTGACACTAAGCTACAGTTCATTTTGTTTTTTTATTTTGAGAACAGATTTTGCTAAATCACTAAGTTGTCTGGGCTGGGATCAAACTTAGCTCCTCTTGCCTGAGCCTCCCAGGGTGCTGGGATTACAGGGGTGCACCATGACCAATTGCTTTTGGTAAAAGAAAAAATCTGATATGTCTTGAATTTAGTTACAAAGGCGGGAGAAGAAATCAGGGGATTTAATCAGTTAACAGCTCGTGTGTGTGTGTGTGTGTGTGTGTGCGTGTGCGTGTGCGTGTGTGTGTGCGTGTGTGTGCAGTAGCAGAAAGGTCGGGTCTCGGGGACCCGCGAAGTCAGAGTGGAGCCGTCACAGCGCCCTCTGGTGTTCAGGGGTGGAATCCTCGCCAGCTTCCTTTTAAAGTTTGACCTTGAGCTCCCTGTGCTTCAAAATCTCCAGCCAAACTAGGTGCGGTGGTGGTGCACCCCGTAATTCCAGCACCCGAGGAGGCTGAGGCAGAACGATGGAGAGTCCAGCCTGGGCGAGTTAGTGACTTAGCGAGACCCTGTCTCAAGATAAAAAATTTTTAAAGGGCTGGGGATGTATATCTGTTCAAAGTCCCTGGATTCAATCCTCGGTCGCTTCAGTAAACTTTGCTTGTGTTTAAATCATCCTGAGTCACTTTCTGTTGCTTGTAACCAAGAACGCAAACTGACACTGACAAGAACTAGAGGCTTGAGTCAGCTAAGGCTCTGTCCAACTTCCTTCTGTGTAGAGTTGGCCTTCTTTTTTCCTCCTCCGTGTCAGGGGCCAGTAACTTCTGGAGGCTCTAGGATTGCTTTCTTAAAATCCCATGATAGACAGCAAGGAAAGGGCTTCTCTTCCTACAGCTCCACAGCAGATGCTAGGAAAGGTTCCTCGGCAGGCCAGGCAGGGCCCCGTCTTCTCAGGGTGGCCCTCCGTGCCCTGAGTGTTGCCGTCCCCAGAGCTCTCACAGTGAAAGCCCATTGGCCAATGTGTAGCACTGGGAGGTGGGGCTTTGGGGAAGTGACTGAGTCAGGCCGACTGCCTTTGTGAGCAGGGTTAGAGTCCCAAAAGGAGGTTGGAGGCAGCTGCTCTGTCCCTTTGGTCACAGGAGGACACAGCAGAAAGGCAACATCTTTGAGACAGAGAGGAAGGACTTGCCAGACTTGGAATCTGCTGCTGCCTGGCCCTCAGACTTCCTGGCCTCTGGAACTGGGACTATATTTTTCTGTTGTTTACAAATCACTCAGTCCCAGGTATTTTGTTATAATAGCAGGAATGGACCAATACTCACTGTGATGTGTGGAAGGAGGGAGAGTTTGTCACCAGGAATAGGAAAAGTGTTTCTGGTGAACACATTAAGTTTACGACCCTTCAGCTGCTCCCCAGTCTGTGTTCCTTCCCCCGTACACAGACATTCAAGAAGGGCCCAGGGAATAGCAGTTTTCCACGTGTGACTCAAAATTCGCACTCTCACCCCTTGGAAGCAACTCGAAGTCACATCCATTCCACCTCAGCGTTCAGAGTCCTTGGCGGGGGTGGGAGTGGGGGTGGGGGTGGGGGGCACGTGCTTCTCCACATTGAAAGCAGCTGCTCGTGATACTGTGGCTTATGGACTAACAATGAACTTAGCCACTCGTGAGTGTCCTCACATACAAAGCAGAGGGGAAGACTTCTAGAAAATGGGCAAGAAAAGCAACACATAACTGTCACCTCTGCAAAGCCCATCCCCATCTATGTGGCCACGTATGGAAAGCACAATTACTTTTCAGTTTGTACTCTGTGTTGGTTTTCTGATACTAAAACAAATACTTGAGATCACCATCTTATCAAGAGAAAAAAAGGTTTGCTTTGGGTCAGAGTTTTAGAGATTTCGGTGCATGACCGGTTGGTCCTGTTGCTTTGTCCCTGTGGTGGCGCATCCTTGGGAGGGCACTTGGCAGACCAAAGCTGTTGACCTCATGGCCAGAGAGAGAGGAAGAGACCAGGGTCCCACAGCCCCCTGAGAGTGCACTCCAGGGGCCTCAAGACCCCCCATTAAAGGTTCCAGCACCTCCCAATAGTGCCCTGGGCTGGGGACCGAGCCCTTAGCACATGGACTTTTGGGGACACTTATTCAACTGTGGGGTGTCCCAGGCAATGGAATGAGCTCTTTGCTGCTCATAAGCAGCGTGGCACCATTTCTTCCACATGCCCCATTGAATTTTCCTTTCTCCCCAGTCCGAGGGCCTAAGGGAAGAGTGCCTGTGGGGGCTGCTCCACTTCAGCAGTCTCTTGGGTGAGTATGGTCTCCAGAACTCAAGGATTATTTGTGGGCTTGCAATTTCCTGGGGGAAAATAATCTAGCTTGTTCAAACATCAGTTTCATTTCAGGGGACTTCCCAAGTACCCCATACTGTAAACTCCAGAATTCCCCTTGGGTCTCCCTTTTATAGTTCTTGTCTCTTTGTAAATTGGCTCATTTCCATAGGCCTCACTCAATTTCATAACTGTTATCCTGTGTTAAAAATTGTACACTCAGAGGTGGAGAGGTTTTAAACAACTTGCCTATGGCCACAGAGACACAAAGGGATAGGGCTGAGCTGGGAGTCCAGGTTTGCCTGGCCCCAAAGACCCCGCTCTGTCCATACCATCTTGAGCTCTGTCTGTGCAGGTCTTAGGGCCGTGTGCTGCAGAGAAGCAGGGAAGAGCCCAGGGAACAGTTTTGGGGGTCCCTGAGAGCCATGCTCATGTGCTGACTGCTGGTAAGGAGAGGGTTGTTCCTACAGGGGCTTCAGGAGTGTGGACCCCAGGCGTCTAATAGTATCAAAGAATGTCATGGATGAAGCAGTGGCCACCTGCTGCCTGCCTTTCCCAGAATCCTTCTTTCCTCTCCTGTTCTAGGAGCATCTGCCATCTCTGGGGAGTCCTCCTGAGCTGAGTTGGGGAGAATTGGCACCACCCTTGGCTCTATGTGGCTGCTTTAGACTCTCCCATCCACGAGGGATCAAGGGTGGGCCAAAGAGAGGGGCCAAACTTCTGGGAGGGAAACAGCTTCATTCTTCCAGGGAGCCAGGAGAAGAGACACACTGTCTCCCTCTGGGTAGAAAGGATATAACGTCCGGAAGGCTGCAACCTTATAAAAATATAAACATGATTTTTGAATGGGAAATCAATGCACATGGTGTAAGAGTTAAAAGTTATAAAGTGGAGCCAGGTAGGGTGGCACACACCAGTAATCCCAGCAGTCTGCAGGGGGGCTGAAGTGGGAGGATTGCAAGTTCTAGCCCAACACGAACAATGTAGCAATTTAGCAAGATCCTGCCTCAAAATAAAAAATTTGTAAAAGGGCTGGAAATGCAGCTCAGTGCAAAGGCTCTGGGCTCAATCCCCAGTACAACAAAAAAGTTTTTTTGAAGTTACAAAGTGGTACATAGTGAAAAAGAAGTCAGCCTTTCTCCCATCTCTTTCTACCAGATCCCCATTTCTACCTATAGTAACTGGCTTCTTGCATATCCTTCCAGAGAATCTATGCACATCAAGCAGATACACGCAAATATATCTTTTTCCATAATGTTCCTCACTTCGCTCTGTATTCTGTACCTTCCTTGTTGTTACCTAATGTGTCGTCCCACATCTATATGGGTAGGGCTGCCTGTGACAGCTGCACAGAATTCCCTTATGTTGTTATCCATAACTCCCTTACACTTTCCTTCAGGACTTGGCATTAGTTTTGCATTCGCATCATGCACAAAGCTGTGGTGTAGATCCTGAAAATGTGCATCGTTTTTCACGTCCTGCATTTGCTTTTGCTCTTGTGCCATAGTCAGTCAGAGAACCAAAGTAAAGTTCAGAGGGTAGAGCCAAAAGGGCCATAGGGAACATAACTGGACCCCAATAACACCATGATCCTCTGGGCTGAACTGTGACTCAAGTCACGGTGCCTGCTAGTGAGCCACAATTCATACTTATATTCATATTCAAATTCATTCTCATTCTCTTTCTTGCTCTGGCTTTTTGGAGACGGGTTTTTATTATTGTTGTTTTGTTACTTGCAGCACAGAAACTTCTCAATGGCACACCTGTTAAAATTGTCACTGCTGAAACGTTAAGTGATGAAAGTTACTTCAAGGACAAATGGCCTGCTGACTAGTGCAACAAGCTACAGGAAGAGATTTCCAAAATGAGGAGCTCCTGGCTGGAAGCCACAGTGGGACAGGAGACGTTGAGGCAGGCGGCATCCTTGGTCCAGCAGGTAGCCTCCATGCTCTAAGAAAGCACACAGAGCCGGCCTCTGACCTGGAAGGCTCTGGAAGCTCTGGCACCAGGGAACAAAAGGAAGATCAACAGGAGGAGAAATTAATTGTAGCAGTACATTTTGGAGTCAAAAGGACAACGTCCTAGGGAGCTTGGGAGTAGAGGGACTTCCTGAGCAGAAATGGGCAGGCTTTTCACCGTGGTTTTGCAGTATTCTATATAAAATTTACTTCATATGTAAATTTAGTGACTGTTAACTAATGATCATTTAACGGATGATAATTCTAACAGGACAGAGTTCATGGTGTTGTCCCTAACCTGTCATTTTTCAGTTGCATGTGAAAGAGGACTAGGATGATTTATTACTAATCATTATAAAGACCTAGCACTGGTTTGTGCTGAAGGGGCCATAGGTTTAAGGGCTGAATCCATCTCACACTCAATGAGGCCACATAGGAACTCAGATCCTCCCTGTTGGCCCAGAGTACAGTTACAAGGAACGATCTTGTGTGTACATGGGGTCCTTCAGTGGAGGACTGGCAGACAAGCCAGATAGCTGTGCCATGTTCATGGGGCAGAGGAAGATGTGTCTCCAAAAACTAAGCTATTTATGTTAGGTACCGCTTTGTAAACGGGCACCAGGGAAGTCCTTAACGCATACATTCCTAGCCACCTGCTGGCC
Source organism: Heterocephalus glaber (assembly GCF_000247695.1). The sequence continues at coordinate 5,671,640 of NW_004624780.1, forward strand.
TGGGTCTGCATCTTGATTCTTTCTGATCCATTCTGGATCTTTTTCTTTTTTTTTAACAAACATGAAAATCACCTTTGTCTCTGTTTGTGTGGGATGAGGACATACAATTTAGATTCAGGACTGTGACATGTCATACTTCCTACATTTCCCAAGGGAACGAGGAAACACAGGATTTTCTAACACTGGCTAAAAATGCAAATTGCAAGGTTTAGAAGGACTGGTATAGTCAGGTGTGGTGGCGCACGCCTATGATCCCAGCACTCGGGAAGCTGAAGCAGGAGGATTGCCTTGAGTTTGAGGCCAGTTTGGGCTACAGAGTGAGTTCAAGGCCAGCCTGAGTTACATAGAGACCCTGTCTCAAAACAAACAAACAAAATAATAGAAGGACTGGTATAAACGTTATCATAGGCGAATCTAATTACAATTGTTTTTAGATTTCTATTTACCACATGAATACCAAGGCTACCATTTGCAGGTTACTGTCAGCTTTACACACACACACGTGTGGCAAGAACTGGTTTATATTAAAGAAAATTATATCTAATAATAAGTCTCAAGGTATGATTTCAGTAACTCAAAAACTAAAAAGAACCTTGGAGTATTGGCTTATCCTAATGTTTAAAAAAAAATTTTTTGGGGGGGGTACTGGAGATCAAACTCAGGACCTTGCAGTTGCAAGGCAGGTTGCGGTGCCACTGAGCTAAATCCTCAGCCTAAAAATTTTTATTAGTACACGTTTGCAATACACAATGATGGCTTTCATCATGGGGAGCTGATGCATGGACATAATACATCTTCATTCTTTTTATGTTCCTTTCCTCTCCCCTCAATTTTCTCAAGTAGTGCTTATCCTGTGAGTCAGAAAATGAATTCATCATTCTTACACCCTGCTAGGTGATCAGGTATTTCCTAAGTCTCCCTGTAGACTTCCCTTCGTGTTTCATAGACACTCAAGAACATGGCCTTAGACTGGCATACACCTTTAATATTTTGTGATGGTATGTAGAAATGAAATTCCTATTTTTCTAAACTTTTTTTTTGGTACCAGGGATCGAACTCGGGACCTTGCGCTTGCGAAGCAGGCAGCGGAACCACTGAGCTAAAACCCTGCCCCAAATAATTCACATGAATTTTTTTTTCTTTTTTCTTTTTGGTACTGGGGATCGAACTTGGGACCTGGCGCTTGCAAGGCAGGCAGCGGAACCACTGAGCTAAATCCCCGGCCCTTGAAATTCCTATTTTTAAGGTCAATATAAGAAATGAGTTTAATGGTCTAGCATGAGGGAAGTGATTCATATATATGGTAATTATATTTCTGGAAAATTCAGTGCTCATTAATACCCATATGAAAGTGTCTTGGGATTTATGTGAAAAAAATAAAATCTAGGCTCACTTTCAGCCACATGAACACTTAAGAAAATTATATGCAAATGTTGATATAAATTATCCTAAGATATAAATGCCTTAGAAAAGAAACTAGAAGAGGTACAACGAAATGCAGACTGTGGTTAAGGATTGAATGAAGTAAATTTGCATTCTTAGTTTTACACATGCGTGCACACACACCCACACACACTTTTTTGGTAATTATGGGGATCAAACCCAGAGCCTTGTGCATGCTAGGCCAGTGCTCTACCATTGAGCTATATCCCCAACCTTTAATTATACTTTTTCTATATTTAAAGTTTTCTATAATCATCTGAACTATTTTCATCATCATTTACCTCAAGGCAGGTTCCCTGGAAGCACAGCCTGCCTGAGACAGGGATTCAGGGGACACATGATATGGGGAGGGAGTATAGGTTATTCAGCTTTCCATTGCTATGACAAAATTCCCAAGGCAAGCAATTTAAAGGAGGAAAGATTTACTGTATTTTGGCTCATGGTTTCAGATCGTTCATTCCATGGTCACTTGGGTCCATTGTTTCTAGGCCTCTGGTGAGGCACAATGTCACGGCAGGAACTAGTGTTGGTAAACCATATCTAGGGTGAATCTAACAGTGTCTACAACACTCATTTAAGGAGTTGTTTAAGGTGGGCATGGTGGCACTTGGCTGTAATCTCAGCACTCTGGAAGGCTGAGGCAGAAGGATTGCAAGTTTAAGCCCTGTTTGGGCAAGTTAGTGACTTAGTAAGATCCTGTCTCAAAATAAAAACTAAGCACGTGCATCCAGGAGACCGTGAGGACACCCCCAGGCAGGCACACCGGCTGCCAGTTTGGCTTTGGGGTTAGATGCGTGTGGCTGCACTCTGCTCTGTCTGGCTTGCCCCACCCACTTGCATCCAGGAGACCATGAGGACACCCCTGCCCCCCGCCCCCGCAGGCCCACCAGCTGTGGCTTGGCCGCACCGACGCCTGTAACAACAGACACCCCACCCCCCCCCCCCCGCCTCTGGCCTCTTGTCTGTGCAGCTACCTAGTTCCACATTACAGAGGCACAGGGGGACATAAAGTCCATTGTACTGAGTTGCAGAAGTGAACAACAGAGAGAGGGCCTCTCTCAGGCTCCCTGATGAAAACTGAAGTCCCCTGGGAAAGTGAAGAGAATCTGCAATAAAGGCGCACCAGACCACCGTACTTGGTAAGTTGGAAGGATCATCACCTCCCATTGAACTTGTACTGTTTTCAGGGGAGGGACAGCTGAAAACTGTAGCAGAACCTTGCGGACTTCAGCACTGCAGGAGGACAGGGAGCTCAGTTTGGGACTTGCAGCCAGAGGTCTGTCTGGGTCTCATGGATCTGTAGCTGGCTTACTGAGACTCATTGACTTATAGCTGACAGTACCAAAAACAAAAATGAGAAGACATTTAAGCAAATCACAAACTCAGACTTCCATCACACAAAAGGCAATTTCTGGGGAAAACAAGGTAGAAAAGTCTGATAATCAACCGCCTGGACACCCTGAACTGATAGCACAGGAAGTAACAAAACAGATGAATGAGGCTCTAGAAAAATTCAAAGCAGAAATAA
>NW_004624780.1:5679600-5689630 GCF_000247695.1 Heterocephalus glaber
TTTTTTAAGTTATATGGAAAAATATTTAAGTGCTTTTCAGTTTTGTTTTGGTTGAGTTCTACTGTATTTGAATATTATTGTAGTTTTTTTCCCTTGCATTGTTCTTCTCTGAATGTTTTTATGTATGTGTGTTTTTGATAATAAATTTATTAAAAAAATAATAAAAACTAAAAAGGACCAAGGATATACTTAGCATGAAGGCTCTGGGTTCAATCCCCAGTACCAACAAATAAATACATAAATAAATAAAATAAGAGTTATTCAAAAGCAAAAAGAAATCAAGATGCAAGAATGACCCTGTAGGGTGACTGTCCCCCTTGACCTCTATGATCATCACTTACTGGTGTTCACAAAAACACACTGCTTGGCTCCAGGGTACTTACAGAAATTGTCCCTGAAGAACAACCCTGAACCCCTGCAACCCTCTCCACGGTCCCTGAAATCAGCCTTATTTCCAGGGCACTGAGCATCTATCCAGTGTGAGCATGAAGCAGCCACTGCTTCTTCAGAGAAGGAGTTCAAACCCCTTCCCCACCCAACCTCACCCCTGACCCACTGATAGAAAATAGGCAATTAAATGTCATCTACACCTTTTTTTTTGGTATGGGGTATGGAGCTCAGGATCTTGTGCTTCGGAGGCAGGCCGTGGCACCACTGAGCTAAATCCCCAGCCAAGCTACACCCTTTTTTAAAAAATAAAAATAAATTCAAGTGTTAAAATAAAAAGAAAAGTATGGACTTCCTGAGTTGCAAATTACACTATTAAAACCTCTATGGAGGAATACAGCACATTCTTTTTATTGCTGTTTAAATCTTGGGCCCTTTGCAAAATGAAAGCAGAAAGAAGGTTTTAACATTTATCTTGTGGGGCTTGAGCCACAGCTCACTGGTTGAGCACTTGCCCAGTATGTGCCAGGCCCTGGTTCTACCTCCAGCACCCCAAACAAGCAAGCAAACCCAATTATCCCTCAACTCATATTGCTGAGTGATCTGGGATTTTTACTTGGCCCTTTGCAAAATAAAAGTAGAAGTTTATTATATTGCTCTGTAACCTGAAACTGTTGCTTCCACAGGAGAGGCCCAGCCTGGCTCCCGGTTCACCTGTCCATTTGGTAGGCAAGGCTTGTGATTTTGGACAGGGGAACTTGGGGCTGAGGAGGCAGTGAGTGAGATGAAGGTGCCTGAGAATTCCCATCCTCCCCTGGAATCCTCCTCCAGGGATGGAATGTTCCCATGGCGATGGGGGTGGGGAGCCATGGGCTGGGAGTGGTCAGGTTCTGTTGCCCTGGAAACCAGCCATCCACAGAGTCTGCAGTTGGGAAGAGGCAGGACCTAGGCCCAGCATGGAGGAAAAGCGGGCTCCCAGTCCCCGTCCCACATCCTCTGTCACATCCACCCTGTCGGTGTTCGCAGATGTGCCCCAAGCCCACAAGCTGGAAAGCAGCTTGTTAAAGGCCTACAAACAGGATGATGACCCTAACAAGATGTTCCTGGTCTACAGAGGTGGATTGGTGGTGCTGGGTTCAGGCCTAGTCTCTGTGTGGTGGCTGCCTGGGGTGCACAGTGTTCCCCGAAAGCCCCCACAGGCAGGAACACTGGGGCTTGTTAACAGAATTTGCAGAGGGGGAAATGGGCAGAGAATGCCCCACATCATCGTTCTGTCTCCTCTGCCCTGCTCCAGGGGCTTCTGGGGATTTGCTAAGAACCATGTCCTTGTCCATACTGTATGCCTGGGGCTGCATGGGCCCCCTCATTCTCTGTCCTTCCTCCTCCCTTCTTTCTATTCCTGAACTAAGAACCAATCTGCTATGTAATCAGCCCTTTTCATTGTGAAAGTCAAGGTTACTTTGTTTAGCTTCATGTATCTATAACTCCCATTTGGTATATAATTTTTAGCCTTTAAAATGGCATAGGTTTTAGCTGGGCACAGTGGTGCACACCTGTCATCCGAGTGACTCAGGAGGCTGAGGCAGAAGGATCTTAGTTCCAGACCAGCCTGGCCAATTTAGACTCTGTCTCAAAGTAAAATAAGGGCTGGGGATACAGCTCAGTGCAAAGGCCTGTGTTCAGTCCCTAGAAGTGCCCCCCAAAAGGGAAAGGCTGAAACTTTCCAATGCCCAAAGGACCCAGACCAAACTCTTCCTGGGTCGTTAGGACAACATATGCTGGCAGGCCCTGCCCTGAAGCGGGCAAGTGAGCTGCCTCTGTGTTTTCCCTCAGTCTGCATGACCGAGGACGGCCTCCCCTGGGTTTCCCTCGTGGTGCACAAGACCTGACTGCAGATCACCCAGGACCCCTCTCTGATCTACGAGTACCTGCCGGGCACAGGCCTGAAATCATTCACCCAGGCCTCCTTGGAGCTCCTCTTTGGCAAGCACAGCCCAGCCATTGTGGAGAACAGGGTGCGAGGTGGGGACTGGAGGTGCGGACCTGCAGGGGGCGGTGCAGAGCCCCAGCTTCCTTGAAGGCAGCACTGGCGACTCTGAAAGTCCTTGGCATCAGCCAGAGAGGCAGAACCAGGATCTCAACCCAAACCCAGGGCTATCTGCCAACTTGAGAGCTTTTCAAGAAAGAGGGGTCCGGGGTGTAATTCAGTGGTAGAGCGTGGGCTTGGCACGCTCAAGTCCTTGGCTTTGATCCCCAAACTGGAAAGAAAAATCAGAACAACAGTCAGAGTCTGAGGTGGTGCTACTGTTTCCACACACATGTTTATTTTGCTCACAGGCAGGGGGCGTGCACACTATTGGCGAGAGTGGTGCCTTCCAGCTTGGGGCCCAGTTCCTCAGGATGTGGCACAGGGATGCTCAAATAGTTTGCATCGTCTCGTATCAAAAAGGTGAGCGCTGCTGTGTCCTGGCTCCTCATTCCCATCTCATGGCTGCACCATTGTCATCCTTCTCTGGCAAAAGAAAAATGGCAGACAATGGCCTTCATCACCCTTCTCCAGTGTTTCTGCCTCCTTTTCTCCATTGTTCCATAGCTTGGCGGGGGGATGTTGTTTCCACAGAAAGTCACAGACTCATCTTCCAGGACATGGGCTTTAAGGTTCACGAATACTGCCTCTGGGACCCCAAGCATCGGTGCATGGACTCCGACATGTTCCTCGATGTGGTAGAGGTAGGGGGCCCACTCAGAAGCTTCCCCCCAGGCCTGATTCACAATCTTTCTTTTCTTGCTTCACCCTTATTCATTCCAGCCTTTCCTAGGCTTGGGTTTGCCTGGCCTTTTAGTAGGAACCAATATGGAGGAGTACTTCTCCTGTGCCCTTGGTAGAGGAGGTACCTGACCAGGCAGTCTCCACCCACAGAATATGCCAAGTGGCTGTATCCTCGTGATTGGGAATCTTATAGACTGCAGGTTGACACAGTCTCAGCGGGCCAAGCTGATGTTCACCATGAAGGTGAGCCCAGTGTTTCTCTTGTGTTTCCCTCTCACCATCTGCTGCCACCTCTGTTAATCTCATACTTCTTTGGGTCTCCTTTCTCCCCAGAGCAAGCAGATATTCCCATTTTTTGACATCCCCTGTCAAGGTTTATCCACTGGTGACCTCGAAGAAGATGTTGGAGTCTTACAGTACTTTGTATCCTGGGGCTTTGAGTCCTTCTGCAGCCAGTCTCTGTCCAAGAATTTTGGCATTTATGGTATGGACCAGGCAGAAAGAGGAGGGAGAGTCTGGGCAGAAGTGCTGCTGCTTTCACTGCATCAGTGATGTTGTGCCGGGGATTTAGCTCAGTGGTTTCGACGCCTGCTGTGCAAGTGCAAGGACCTGAGTTTGATCACTGGTACCAAAAAAAAAAAAAACTTCCTTACTGCATCAGTGATGTTTCTGACATCACCTGTCCTCAGAGGGATCCCAGGGTTCCAGACAGCATGGCGGAGGCAGAGGGGAGGAATATGAGCTAAACTCCAGATTCTGTTATTAAAACCAGCTACCTGAACCAGCGTTGGTTAAATCATTTCACCTCTTCAGGCTTCTGTTTCCTGGATAGTAAGATGAGAGGATAGGGCTTTGTGATCTTTCAAGTTCCTTCCTCTTTTAGGGCTCTTGTTTATGAGAATATTTTCTAGAAGAAGAGGCTCTGGCAACTCCTGGGGTCAGATGCCAGTCTGGACTGGGGTGAAGTCTCCAGAGCTCAGCCTCTCTTCTGGAACATTGGGGGTGGGTGTAGGTGAGGGCCTGGTCCTGGAGGAAGGCACTGAGGGTGGCCATCTTCCTCACCTCACAGATGAAGGTGTGGGCATCCTTGCGGCTGTGGCACTAAGTAACAAGCAGCTACTGTGCGTCCAGTCCCAGCTGATCAGCTGTGCCCAGGCACTGTGGCTGAGCCCTCCTGCCAGGGGATCTCGTATCATCACCACCATCCTCTGTAACCCTGCACTGCAAGAAGAGTGGTAAGGGCGGAGGCTGGGGGCAGGGCAGGTGGCCTAAGCCCTGGACAACCTACCGATTGGCCACTTCCCTCCCTCATGTAGCTCTGTCTCCTTTCATTCATCAAGTTTAATGAGGGCCTGTCAGCACCAAGAGCCAAAGCTGTGCATGGGTTGCCCTACCTTGGATGAGTGGCAACAGGACATTCTCTTTAGAGCTAGGCTACGAGCTATCTGAACACTTTCAGATGGCAGAAAGAGATTAGGAAGCATCAAGGGCTTGCCATTCCAGCAAGCACTGCCCACAAGCCTGCTTTGTGTGCCTAGTTAATATGGGAGCTATGTTACTCAGCTTTCCATTACTTAACAAAATGCCTGATATCTTCAAGTTAAAGGGGAACAGCCCCGTTTACAGCTTTGGAGGTTTCCATCCACATCATTTGCCGTGTTGCTTGGGCCTGTGGTGAAGCACCAGGTCCTGGCAGGAGTATGCTACTCACTTCCTGACAGCTACTCACTTCCTGACAGGTGGGAAGCAGAGAGAGAAGAGGGAGGGGTCAGCATACCAGTATCTCCTGATAGGTCCTCTAGTGACCTATCTTCTCTTCATGGGGCCCCATCTCTTAAAGGTCCACCACCTCCCAACAGCTCCAGAAGCTGGTGAACATTCTTTGCTCTGGTGAGCATGGGCTTCTGGGAGACTCTTAAAATGCAAACTGGGCAAGGGATTTAGCTCAGTGGTTCTGCCACCTGCCTCGCAAGTGCAAGGTTCCGAGTTTGATGCCCAGTACCCACCCCCCCCAAAAGATGCAAACTATAGCAGGATCCAGCCCCAATGAACACCCCAGATCCCAGGCCCCTTGGTGAGCTCTCAGGCTCACCTTCGGGGGCTGTTCGAGTTTGAACGCGGAAAGGCAACCTGAAGTCTAAAAAGGGGGTGAAGGGCAACCTCATACTCTCATTTCCTGCTGTCCTTCCTTGGCAGAAAGCTGACTCTAAAAGAAGTTGTAGAGAACATGATGCTGATCAAGGAAAAGGTGAAGGAGAAGCTCCATATCCTGGGGACACCTGGGTCCTGGGACCACATCACTAAGAAGACTGGGACCCATGGTTATCTTGGACTCAACTGTAAGTGCACAGGAGGGGCTGCTCTCCCCTTTCTTACTTTAGATGCTTCTACAGAAACATTAAATTATGCTGACTAGGTGACCAGTCCACACCTCTGCTCCAGATTTTCATCATTTCCTCTGACAAATGGGGTGGCCCCAGAAATGCTGACCCTTCCCATCCCACATAACCCTGCCTGGGCATAAAGGGAATGAGAAGTGGCCCTCAGGATCGGAGATCCTGTGACTATCACAGCCCAACAAGTACAATACTTGATCGAGAAGAAGCACATCTACATTCACAAGAACAGTCAGATGAACTTCACCTGCATCAATGCCAGCAACATAGATTACATCACCCAGAGCATCAATGAGGCTGTCCTCTCCACAAAGCACTCAGAGAAGTAGCTTTTGAAAAGAAGTGATCCCTGGTGGGAATAAAAGCTTTAGTCTTTACAAAAAGCTTGTGCTAATTATTCATTGCAACAATTCATTTTTTTCATTTACTAGTGAGGCAATGGGCTAGCCTCAATAAAGAAGGAAACAACATGGAGAAGAAGGGAATATCTATGTTCCTTGGCCATCTTGTATTTACTAAGCACCTATTATGTTAAGGCTCTAAGCTGGGTATCAAAAGGGAAAGCAAAAAACAGATACAAGCCTGTTGGGAGCAATTCTACATGATTTTGGGGAAAATCATTTCATAATTAAATCATGATTAGGGCCTAGTTTTCTGTTTACAGGCCAGCTACAGCATGTCCAGATATAACTCCGTTTTCACCTCCAGTCACACCTAAGATTCAATGGTCCCGTGATGCTGTGATGCTCCAAGGCAGGACTACACCAGCTGGAGACATCCTGGGAGGAACCAAATCTTCATCTGCATACTTCCTCATTGTTCTAGGATCATCACTGTGCTTTGCCCTCTAAGTCAATTGCTACTTTTGTTTCTGCTGGTGTTCTGAATAAAGGTGTGTCAAACTCAGGGTCTGGGGTCTTTGCTGCTCAGAGCGGCATTGATCAGGCCAAAGCTCAGCTTCTTCTCAAAGTCTTATTTTTTCTATCTTTCCTATATAATAAATTAATTTACCTTGTGGTGTTGTGGCTCGCAGGAGACTAGGACTTACTGCACAGGTTCTAGTAATGTCCCCTTTTCCTGTTCCCTACATAAGCCAATTTCCCCCACCCCTAGAACTTTACAACCTGGTTGGGAGACAAGCTTTAGAAACAGGAAACAGTTAACTAACATTTTATTGTGACAAAGGTCATAATAGAATATTGTCTTAGCTTCTCATTGTTGTGACCAAATTCCTGAGAAAAACAACTTAGAGGAAGACAGATTTATTGTGGTTCCTGGTTCCAGATGGTTCAGTCCTCAGTTGACTGGCTCCATGGCAGAAACACATGACAGAGGAAAGCTGCTCACCTATGGCTGGCAGCTAGAAAGCAAGGAGAGCAGAGAAAGAGCCAGAGAGGAAGATAGAGTCCTTTGGGTCACACCCCATGACCCACTTCCTTCAACTAGGCCTCACCCATTTCCATTACCTCCCCAAAATGCCATCAAATTATGATCGCCCCAAAAGATAAATCTGATGATGAAGGTGGAACTCTCATCATTCAATCTCCTGAGATCTGAACATATGAGATTTTGGGGAGACAATTTAGATCTCAACCATAACAATTATATAAAGAGAAAACTGTCCAGAACTTAGAAAAGAAGAATCTCAGTGTGGGCTGGGATAGTTGGAGAAAACCATATGAAGAAGTAGGACTTATGAAGATTTGGAGATGGAAGCATTGCTAGGACTGGGATAATGGGGACAGTGAGTGAAAGGACATCCTAGGTTTAAGAGCAACCTGAACAAATGAGTCCAAAACATGCCACTGTGCTTTTGAATGAGTGGGTTTTTTTCCAAGGTTCCAGTGAGTCACTACCAAATCCCATTGTGTTTTTCATGTGTGGATGCGGAGTCCTGCCCTGCCTTTCCTGCTGGGTGTGGGGGGTCAATGGTGTCCTCCCTAGGGCAAGCTGTCTTCTCATACAGCTGCTCCCAGTTTCCATGTCCCTCTGTGTGCCCCAAGTCACTGCTTTCTCCACCTAGCTTTACAGCCAGTGGGTTTTTGAGGTACCCCTCTTGCTCCGCAGGCCCCTCTGTCTGTACACCCTAGGCTGTGGCAACTGTCCAAGCCAAGGTGTAGCCCTGATCCACTGGCAGATGGGAGGAGCAAACAGACTACTGAGTTCTGTGCTGGGTGTAGGGAGTGGAGGGGGGTGAATAGACTGTTGAGCTCAATGCTAGCATTTTCAGACCCAACCCTTATGAAAACCACATACAACTGGCTTGGCTTCTTATCAAAGAGGGTGAGACTCCTGGGTCCTTCTCAGTCTGGGCTTAAACTTCTCAGGAGGTCTATATTTAGGCCATGCCCTCCTGCAACTGCCTCTTGTGACCATTTCCTACTCAGTCACTGTGGTAGGGTGACCCCAGAAACCCTGATGTGTAGTTGTTCTGTAGCTAAGTCTGAAACAATTAACCCTTCCTCAAAATGGCTCCTGGTTAACTACACCTTCTCAATATGGTGAGCACTGCCCTGGATTTCTGCTCCAATTGCAGCCTGGTGTGAGGAAGGAGTTACTCTCAGAGTAGAAGCCCACACTGTTTTTTTGCAGTTTATAATAACCATGGGCTTTTCTGTGGCTAGCACTGAAGGCCTAGTCTATTGTTTCTCCCTGGAGCTGCCACCCTCTTGGGTCTTGAGTTCAAGGAGACCCCATCCCCAGGAGCTGGGATCTGCATTTCAGACCACTTTGTCCCTTTCTCCGTGTTTACTTCAGTTTCTCCATTTTCTTTGTAGTTTCTACTTTTACTGTTACCTCTCTTTTAATTCCTGGAGACCTGTTTCCTCATTTCTCCACTAAATTGTTTTCTGGTATCAGGATTCCAAGTTTCGAAGAGGCTGCATTGTTCTGTTGGTCTTTCTGCCATTTTTATTCTCCCCATGTAATGATTCCATAGTTGTGTACTTACTGTATATCAAAAATGATCAAACTACACACTTCACATATGTGTGGTTTATTGTATGCCAAATTATACCTTAATTTTAAAAATATATAAAATGAATGATAAAAAGTGGCAAGATTGTAAGGCCAGTGAATTAGAGGTCGTGAGGAAATCAGAGACATGTAGGAGGTGATGGTATGCTGTGAGACTTCAGCAGCAAGGGGCTGGGGTGTAGCTCAGTGGGTGTAGCTAGTGTGCTTGAGGCCCTGGATTCCATCCCAACACCCACCAAAGCAATGGTCCATTCACTAAAGGCTAGTAACTAGAACATTATGTGCAAGTGGGTGGAGAGGTGGAGTGGAGAAAGGGGTTATGTAAGGCAGCAGGACTGTTGGCTCACTCCTCCAACAGAGGGAAGAGGTCTTGTGATATGAACATGTTTTGAAAGAGGGTAATTTCCTTGGTGCCCTGCCCAACACAGGTTACTCTTTGACCCATTGACTCCATTTCTTAGAGTTTATCCTATGGAAATAAGTGCATAAAAGTATGTGTACAAATGCTTATTATAAAAAATACTGAAATCTGAATGCTAAAGGACAAGGTACTGGCTAACTAAATAATACCGTGTCTATTCCTCTGAATACTATACAGTCACTAAGAATGAAGAGATAGGGCCAGGGATTTAGCTCAGTGGTTTCACCGCCTGCTGCGCAAGCACAAGGACCCAAGTTTGATTCCTGGTACCAAAAAATAATAATAATAAAGAGATAAACCTAAGTTTAATGACATGTAAAGGGAAGCCGGCTCACAAAGCAAGACAGAAGCATGCAGGGGTTAAATACATCGATCCTGACAGCTCTCACTTGTGTGACCCTGGGCAGGTCACATAACTTTTTTAGGATTTAGCTTCCTCCTATGCAAAGTGAGAATCTCTATCAGGGGTGTGTCACAAAAGTATTAGGAGCATTAAACTAATAAACATACATGAAACACTTTAGAACAGGGCCTGCTACATTGTAAGTATCATAATAAGAGTTAACTATAGGGGCTAGGGATTTACTTACTTTTTTTTCCCCATTAAGTTTATTGGTACATTTTAGGTATAAAATACATTTACATACATCATTGGGCTCTTGTACCATTCCATGAGTATCTTGGTTCTTTTTTTTTTTTTGGTTCTTATTTTTTTCCCCTTCCCCTGCCCTCCCTTCACCCCCCACCCTTCCCTATTTGCAAAGATTTTGTTTCCATTTTTTTCCTTTTCTCATTTTTTCTTTTCCCTTCTTTCCTTTCCCCTACCCCTCCCAATTCCCCTGCTCCTTTAGACCTTTTCTTCCTATTAAACAATATCAATTATACACTTTTAAAATTAAACTATCGAGACCTAGGAGACATTACCACAGATTTTTCAGAATTTAAAAGGATATAGAAAGCATATTACAGAAATTTGTTTTAGAATAAATTTGACAACTTCTAAGAAGTACCTTGGAAGACAAATTAATGAAACTAACTCTGGAAGAAATATAAAATTTGAATAGCACTTATTAAAGAAAG
>NW_004624780.1:5693247-5746078 GCF_000247695.1 Heterocephalus glaber
CTTGGCCCTAGGAAAAAGTTTTTTTTTTGTTTTGTTCTTTTATTGGTGCATTTTAGGTATACAATACATTTACATTTATCACTGGGTGCTTGTACCTGTACATGATGTATCTTGGTTCTTATTTTTTCCCCATTACCTGTGCACCCTTTACCCCCTCCACCATTTGGAAAAAGTATTTTTTAAAAATATGTAGTAGGTGATTCTCAGGGACTGGATTTATAGTTTTGGAGATGGAAACTTTGAAAGCAAAACAATATTTAAATAAATTAAATTATTTTAACCTATTTTAAAAGTTTTTATTTAAGAAAAAAAATTGCAGCATTATCTAATGAAAAGTTGTAAACATCTTAAAAGTCCAACAATAAGGGTGTGGTGAAGAGTATCAGTTTTCTGGTATATTATGCATCCATTAAAATGGCTATTATTAAAAGCAGGTATTAACAAGAGAAATATTTATTAACTAATAAAAGAAGAATACAAATTCACATGGATGTAAAGGAGAAATAATATGAAAGACTGAACAGTAGTGACTTGTTAAGAATGGTAGGAAGTGGGCAATTTTAAAATTTATACTTCTTCCTATGGGGTGGAGTTAAAAATGGGAAGGACTATATTTTCATGTTCTGTACCTAGTGGCCTGTTTACCTTACCAACCAAAACCCAAATAACCACAACTGTTACAGCTAACGAGGGTGCTGAGTGCTTGCAGAGCGGTATTGTTCAGAGAGCATCATTTCATTTATTGTTGTAATAACGGAAGGCTGTGGTTTATTATCACCGTTTCTGAGGTCGTTCATTTTACTACCGTCCTGGCCAGCATCAAACACCTGCCGGTTCAAGGTCCACCAGCTAGCATGGGACACGGGTCCTTGGTCCCCTATCCCGCCTGCCTCCTGTCTCCTTCCCGCCTGCCCATCCCCCACAGGCCTGGCGCTTTCAGGCTCTGCCCTGGGCCAGCACCAGCGAGGATCGGGTGGGTGCTGGGGAGGAGAAAGCAGGCGTCTCGCTCAGCACCAAGCACCTGCGGTGTAGGCAGCGGCTCCAAGGCACCTGCTCCAAAGCACCTGCAGGACACGCAGGATCCCCACGGCCTCCGAGGACCTCAGCCAGGGTCCCCGACGCAGCTTTCCCGCCCTGACACCCCTGGGGACCTGGGGGACCCACAACACGGGCACGGAGCGGGGTGCGCCTCCCAGCGCAGCCTGGCTCGCCCAGCTCCCTCTGCGGACAGATTCAGCCCGACCTCGCGGCCCTGATCCGCCCCGGAGTCCCGCGGCCTGGTGTCCTCCCTTCCTGCTCACGGGCTCAGGTCTGTGGGCTTGAGAAGGCGGGTCAGACTCCGAGTGCTCCTGTTGAGGGCGTCTGGAGCCGCCTGTGCCTGGCGGGCTCGCGATGACTCCACGTTCCTGGGGAGGAGACCCTCACCAGGCGCGGTGCCCGCCCGAGATGCCAGCACTGGGAGGCTGAGGCCCGGGCTGGAGAATTAGAGATCCTGTCTGGGAGGGTCGGTGGAGATAGGGTATATTTGTGTTTTAAGAAAAAATAGCTATTCTTCCGCTGCCTGCCTCGAAAGCACAAGGTCCCAAGTTAGATCCCCGGTACAAAGAAACAAAAAACAAAAAAGAAAAAAATAGCTTTTCTACATGTCGTTACAACCTTCAGAAAAAGGACAGTCTGTGGTCAGGAGACTGGTTTGGATTGAGATGCACCGGTGAAATAGCTATTATCCCTAAGTCTCTGCTTTCTCCTCTACAAAATAGGGTAAAAATATCCATTTTTATAAGCTGTGGTGAGGATATAAATATATCGGCGGTACTAGGGATTGAACCTTGAACCCAAGGCTTTTGCACTGAGCTACACCCCAAGCCTCTTTTCATTTATTTTGAGCCAGGGTCTTACTAAGTTGCTAAATTGCCCAGGCAGGGGTGGAACTTGTAATCCTCCTGCCTCAGCCTTCTAGAGTGCTGGAATCATAAGGGTGCATTGCCATACCTGGCTCCACAAAAATTTCTTAAATTACAGGACAGTATATCCTCCAGGAGAACCCGTAGGGCCTATCCCACCAGAACCCGAGCAGGCAGCTGTCTCTTTCTCACTAGGAAGACCAGAGCCTACGGTAGAATCGGAGGTGGTGGGGGGTGACTGTTAGGTCAATTGGACATTGATGACAGATGACGGGTGTGGGATGAACGTGGCTCTTTGGGAACCTGGTGACTTTTGGAGAGGGATTTGAGTGGCATAGGAAGGCGCCGAGGCGGAGAGGGCACAAAGCTGGTCTGAAGTGTCTTGCCCTCCTTTTGCCTGTTTTGAGGATCTCCCAGGCCGACTAAACCCCCGAGTCTCCAAGGCTCTATTTGGGCACGGTCCCGTTATGACACGTTTGAGACTGAAGGTGGCGCTGTGGAGCAAACTTGGGCACCAAGAAGAAACCCGAACTTGTCACCTGAGAAGTCACACCAGCCTGGTAACTGCTCCCTTTTCAGTGCCAGAGCAGAGGAGTGTAGGAGAGGTGGGACTTTCTTCCTCTTCGAGCTCCTCCGAGCCCTGGCTGGCCAGTGGAGGAGGGCGGCCGGGCAGGGATCTGGGCGCCTGCTGGTTCCCACGAGTTCTGCTATCCCAAATGTCTCTGGAATGCGGCTCAGGTCAATCCTGGGTGGGGGCCTCTTGCTGCCTTTCTGGAAGGGTGAAGCAATTCCGAGGAATCGTCTCACACCCTCCTTGGCAGGATGGCATCTTTACCCACCTTTCCCAGCTCTTTGGGGCCTGAAATGGCCACCTTTCCTTAGGAAGCTAAAACCAGCCTGGTGTCTGGCTCAGTGGCAGAACATTTTTTTTTTTGTACCGGAGATCGAACTCAGGACCTTGCGCTTGTAAGGCAGGCGGCGGAACCACTGAGCTAAATCCCCAGCCCAGTGGCAGAACATTGAAGTAGCATGTGGGAAACTCTGGATTCCATTCCCAGCACTGTCTGAAACAAACACATGCAGACCAGCTGCAAGGGATCCAGACTCCATAGTAAGATGGACAAACAAACGCTTGGCAGCATCTCCTTCAACAGATTTTACTTTTGGGGTTTGGATCCAGTGAGGCCAGGTTAAGAAAGCAGCCACAGGAGTGGCCAGCAAAATGCAGCGGGTGGGCTCCTTCTACCCTGAGAACCGGGAGCTGTTTCCCTGGCTTTGCCTGGGAAGCTGATCATGGATCAGATCCTGAGAGAGGAAAACACAGCACTGGTCTAACAGCTTAACAGCTTCAGCAAGTTCCCCAGCCAGTTCCCTTGAGCCCAAAGCACACGCACGCACACACACACACACCCCCTTTGTTTTTCCTTTGCCTGCCTTTCTCATGGTGCTCTGGTTTATGTGGTTTAACTTCATTTATGTGGTTTTCTGGGCAGCCTTGAATCCTTTTGAAAACAGAGAAGGGTACAAAGACAAACACAGCTCTAAGAGGTCAGAGGTCCTGGTGTTGGCCGAGCCTCATGCTGATGTAGGTATATTATTATTACCACATCCCTTGGTGACCATGACATCAAGGGTCCCCAGGACTGGTAGTGGACAGAACTCCTTCCAGACCACGGCAGCAGAATTTTCAATTCCCCTTGGCCAAGCTACTAAAGCTCTAACTCATAAGGATGGACATTTTAAATTACTTTTTAAAGACTGAGGGCTGGGAATGTGAGTTAGAGGTAGAGTGCTTACCAAGCATGTGCAAGGCCCTGAGCTTGATCTCCAACACTGCCAAAACAAAAAACTGAAATAACAAGCACCATGAGCCAGGTGTGGGGATGCTTGTGTGTAATCTCAGACTCTAGGAGGCTGAGGCAGGACTATTACAAGTTCAAACCCAGCCTGGACAACTTAGCCGCTTAGCAGGACCCTGACTCAAAATAAAAAATAAAAAAGGGCTGAGTTCAATCTCCAGTACTGGGGAAAAAAAAGCAAAATATAATCAGAAAATAACATGAAATTATCATCCAATGTATAGTTTATACTTTTACTTTCCATTGCAGGAGTCTCTCCTGGTCTGCAGGTGCTTCAAGATGCTGGGGCCATCTTAGGGTGCACACATACACCTACATCTCAAGCAAAGGCAGCAGGGCTGGATATTAACAGGGAATGTCCTTGCCTGTCCGTGAGGCCCCTCCCGGCTGTGCACTCTCTGAGAACCTGCTTTTTTTTCCCCTGACCTTGCGTGAGCCCTTCTCAGTGCTCCCCATATCGGAGTAAGGCATCTCATGGTGACCTCACTTTACTCCAAGGCCCCTCAGGGCAGGGGTCACTTTGTTGTACCAGTTACAGACCTGAGTGATTTTCAAACTGCCAGACCCGTATCCGTGTCCCTTTTTCGACAGGCCGGTCTTCCCAGCACCACTTTTAGACCAGACAATGGCTCCTAACTGCCAGCACCAACCCTGGCTGCTTTACTGTTTATTTGTTTCTTTGTTTTTGGTACTGGGGATTGAACTCAGACCTTGCGCTTGCCAGGCAGGCAGTGGAACCACTCAGCTAAATCCCTGGGCCCTTGTTTTACTGTTTGTTCTGATGAACACAGGCACACTACAAAGAAGTGACTCCCTGACTTCTCCACAGGCTCGTGGTCAGGGCTATCTAGGCCCTGAAAGGCATCCTTTCCATCAAGTTGGACATCAAAGGACTTTGGGGATAAAAGAGACCATCAAGATCTTCAGTGCCACCCTGCAGAGAATGGAGGAGCAGCGATCCTGCAGAGTGAGGCAAGTGACCGAATGGCCTGCAGATGGCCCAGAGCTCAGGTGTCCACACTAAGATTTATGTCAGTTTATTTCCAGACCACTCCTTTTTGTCCAACTACTCATGTCAGCCTCTTTCACAGAAACATAATTGTGACTGGAACTTTCTTTACAAAAGTAGGAGACATACATGGATATATATACACACATGCAAGATAACAGAATTAAGAATTAGAGTGACAGAGGAACAAGGATTTTGTGATATGCACAGTGTGAGCTGTCTGTGATGGGTGACTTAAGGTTCGCATGGAGGCAAATCTGGACTTGTGCTACATGGAATGAATGAATGAATCTGAGACCATTTAGCTCAATCCACTGAACATAGAGCTCTGGAAAACAATAATGTTTAGGCATGGTCCTACCCTTTGGAAGTCCATGAAGTGCAGACACACACTTAAATAGTTCTAACAAAAATCAGACTTTGATTAGTACTGGCATAATTAATAAGGAGTTCAAAATCACTATTGGTAAAAACACACACACACAAACAAGGAAACTCAACAGTAAGTTCAAGTGAATTATACATGTCTCAATACGGTATATAGTCAACATGAGACCCTGTCTGAAAAAAACAAATAAACAAAGCACTGTGTTGTTCCTTAGGTTCAGTTCCAGGTGAAAGAAGAGAGAGAGAGAGAGAGGGAGGGAGGGAGGGAGGAAGGAAGGAAGGAAGGAAGGAAGAAAGAAAGAAAGAAAGAAAGAATTGTTCATGTAGCTAACAATTTTTGAGGCTAAGAATCCATGACTGGGCCTTCTTTTAGTGAGTTCCCCTTGGCCACATCACAGTGCACATCATGGTGGGAGTGTGTGAGAGGGAGAGATCACATGGCAAGACAGGAAGTAAGAGAGATTCAGGGGCCAGTTAGTCCCCTACTGCCCTGGGGACTGCCCAGGGTCCCTTCCGGAGGGCACCCAGCATGGTCTTGTTCCATCCCATAGGCTCCACCTCTTAGAGGGTCCAGCCCTTCCTCAGTCACAGTGAGGACCATGGTTCCTGACACAGGAGCAAGGGAACGAGTTCTTTCTTCTGGAGTTCCTGTCTCACTGTCCATGAGCCAGTGGTCATCTCCACAGGGACAGGAGCCGGTCTGCTTGTCAGTTGTGTCCTCAAGACAGACAACAGAGCGTGGCACACAGTGGGTGCTGAACACACCCTGACTTACTGCTGGGTGATCTCTAGGTGGCATCCATGTCTCTCCATCCTCTCCAAGCTCCCAGAGCCGCCCCCACCTCACAGTCCCATTCCCACCCATTTTCTGCCAGACAAGTGTTCCCGCCACAGCCTCAGAGGTATCACATGACTTGCACCCTCGTGTCCCACCTCAAACGATGGATAGCCCTTGCTCCCCTCATCTGGGTGAGCTGGTCTTTTTCACAACACCTTCCATTACTTGCCTTCACTGACCACAGGCCCTCTGCACATCTCTCGCTTTCTCTGCCTAGACTGGTTCTTCCCTCTCCACTTGTTTAACATCAACTCGCAGAGACGCATGAATACCAAAGCCTCCTGGCAGAGGGATTTGATGAGATGTCTGCCCAAAATGACCTGCAGATGCTGACAGGAGAAACCGCCACAGGATCTGTCTTGGTTTCATTTTGCATAATTATTTTCTGAATAAAGCTTTTCACAACATTTGAGGAGATTTCATATGTCTTCCTGAATGAGTTCAGGGGTCCAAGCAAGGATCATTCAAATGCAACTCACCATTTCTCTCTTTGTTCATGTACTTTTGGAAGTACTGTCAAATACATTTACCTGTATCCTTTTTCTATTTTTCTTGTATGTGCGTGTGTGTTGCTGGGAATGGACCCCAGGGTCTCACACGTGCTAGGCAAGTGCTTTGCCACTGAGGTACGCCCCCAGCCCTATTTGTTTTTTTTTCTATTGGATATGAGTCCTTAAAAGATAGATCCTATTCTGGTTTTAGATTAAAGTCTATAAAGATCCTTCCCCAGTACAATAAGAATGTTTAGTAAAAAGTACCCTAAAATGATAGGTTGGGTTTTCTCCTTAGTTCACGAATGTCTATGGGATAATTTAAGTGTAGTTCAGTCTGGAGACGAGGGAGGCCTTGGAATCAGTGATACTGAGGGGAAGAGAAACCTTCCCGCTCATCTTCTGCCATGGATGCCTTTTCTTTCATGTAGGTTACCAAAAATGGGGTGAACTGACTGAATCTTACAGAATAAGAAGATTAGAATCACTCAGACTAGATATTTCTAGAAGAATCTATAATTATAAGAATGTATTATTCCAACACTCTGGGAGGCTGAGGCAGGAAGATTATGTTTGAGCCCAGCCTAGGGAGTGCCTGGTAATGTAGCTCAGTGCAGAGGTCCTAGGTTCAGTCAGGAAGAGAAAGAAAAAGGAAGAATGAAAAAGGAAGAAGAAAGAAGAAGAAGAAGGAGGAGGAGGAAGAAGAAGGGGGAGGGAAAATGAAGAAGGGGGAGGGGAATGTAGATGGGGAAGGGGAGGAGAAGAAGAAAAGGAAGAAAGAAAATAACTTATTATTAGTACAACTGATAAAGGAGTTTAAATCCAATAGGGATCAGGTGCTTGATGAACTATGCTTTAAAAGTAACATTTGTCTTTATTCTACATCACATACCAATACGAAGTGCATAAAGTAATAAAACTTCATGCAAAAAAAAAACCATTTCATGAAAGAAAAGACTATATGAAAACATAAGAGAGCATCCTATATCCAGAGGGACCGAGGCCTTTTAAGCTTATGAGCAACGGAAAACAAAAAGTATTTTGGGCCATGTAAAAATGAAAAGTTAACAATTACCTTAAAAGGTAAACAACAAAATGGAGAGAGAGATAAACTATCAGAAACAATACTAAGGCACATACCTATAATCCCAGCAGTCAGGGAGGCTGAGGCAGGAGGATCCTCAAGTTCAAACCCAGCCTTGGAAAGGGGAAGAAGCAGAGGGAGGGAGTGGGAAGCAGAGGGGAGAGGGAAAGGGAGAGGTTACTTTCATATTGCATGGACTGTGTTTCAAGGAAGGCAGGCTTAGATGTGAGAAAGAAGCAGCAGCAATGAACGGGAACGGGTGGAGAGGAGCTGAAGGGTTCCTCCATTTCAGATGATCACAAGGTGTTTTCAAGAGGCTCTCAAGGGAGCTCTAGGAGGTCCCATTCTTACTCAGCAGATCCGAGGGACCTCACTGGGTGGTGCTTGTGTCAAGAGAGGGGAGAGGAGGAAGGAGAAGGAAGGATAGGCTCAAAAATTGCTCCATGTATTGTAACTGCCTGCCTCCCCCAAAGATCTGAAATGTTTCACAAATTACCAAAGGCGAGTAAAAAAAAAAAACGAGGTTGTGAATTGATATCATGTATAACAGCATCAAAAAATCAACTACGTAGGAATAAATCTAGCAAAAGACAAACTGTGATTGAAAAATATGGTAAATATTAAAATTTTTAATCCATTACAATAAAAGACACATTGTCATTAATCTCCCTCAAAACACTCCCCACCCGTTTTTTTTGGTACCAGGATCAAACTTGGGACCTTGTACTTTCAAGGTAGGCAGCAGCACCACTGAGCTAAATCCTCGGCCCTATACCCCCTTTCTTTGAACACACTTATCCCATCCTTCTTTTGGCTTTCTGAAGCAGCTCTGGAAGACCTCTATCATGAGTGTCTTTGGTTGTGCTGTCCTGGCTGCCCGATGTTCTGAATGGATTCAAAATGTTCCACTTTGGGGAATGGTTATAAGTCGTACAGTGCCAGATCCAGTGAATAAGGTGGGTGAGAACATACCGTAATGTTTTTACGAGCCTGCCTTTCTTGGAATAGCAGCAGCATTCACTGTATTTTTTATCACACTTCATAAAGGCACAAAAGAGAACTTGGGGAACTGCTTCAGACAAGAATAATGGGATAAGTGTGGCTGAAGTGAGCAAGAGTGTTTTGAGAGAGATTCATGGCAATGTGTCTTTTACTGTAATCAACTTTTAAAAATTTAAACACTTATCATAAATTTTATCACTTCTCATAGAAGGCCTCTACATAGAAAAGTATAAGCAGAGAGAGAAATTATATAAAAGGACACCTCTTCTTCATTGTTTGGAAGATTCAGTCTTGTAAAGATGTCAAATTTCTCCAAGTTGATCCACAAATTCAATACATCTGGGTCAAAATGTAAGCAGGAATTCTGCCCCCAAGAAATGAACAAATTTATTCTAAAAATGAATATGAAAATGCAAATGGCCAAGAATAACCAAGGAATCTTAATAGAAGAAGGACAAAGCTGAAGAATTTGTACTGTTACATGCCAAGGTATGTTGTAAAACTACAATTAATACACTGTACCATTGGTTTTTTCATTTTGTTTTGTTTTTAGCATTGATTTAAAAAGAGACAAAGCTGAGTGTGGTGTCTCACACCTATAACTCCAACATCTTGGGAGGCTGAAACAGGAGGTTCACAAGTTTGAGCCCAGATTGGGCAACTTAGTGACTTAGCAAGACCCTGTCTTAAAAAATTTTTTTTTTAAAGGTTGGGGATGTAGCTCAGTAGGAAGGTACTGGGTTCAATCCCCAGGACTCTCCCCCTCCACAGAATACACAAATAGAGGAACAGAACAGAGTTCCCAAGTGTGACATTGAAGAGCTGGTGGGGGGAAAACTGAGACTTTAAATAAATGGCACTAGCTATAGGCGTAGGCAAAAAAGAAGTCTTGACTCCATCTAATACTATATGGAAGGGAAATTTTTGTGCTTCTGTGGAAAATTGCATTATCTGTAGCACACCCTTTGGGTTATCTGAGTTTTTTATTCTGTGGCAGTGATTTCACAACAATGCAACTTATAGATAACTAAGAGCGATGTAAAATTCATGGAAATAAACTGTCCAGCTGAGGGATACCACCCTCTCCCCATGGAAAGGACAGTTTGCCCCTATTTGCATATCATTTCATAGTCCTCATTTATAAATGTGTCTGTCCTTTGAGTTCACTTTCGAACAGGTTCTAACACTTTACTAGCTCATTAGTAAATTAAATACAATTTAACATGTTCATTTTTATATGACAGTCTTGATTTTATTTTTGTGCATGTGTGTGTGTGCGTACGTGTGCATGTGTTCTGGGGACTGAACTCAGGGGTAGGCACATGCTCTACATTCCCAGCCCCATGATTTTATCTTTTTTTAAAATTAATTTTTTAATAATACACACAAATTAATTCCAAGTGACTTGCTAATCTCAATAGAAAAAGTAAAGCAATAAAACTTCCAGAAGATTATAAAGGAAAATACATTCATGACTATCACTTTGGGACAGCAAAGATTTCTTAAACAGCACAAAAGCACTATCCATGAAAGAAAAGGTTAATAGCTCAGGTTTCGTTAAAATGAGGAGCTTCTTTTCATCAAGAAAGGCTACCAAGAGAATGAAAATGCCAGCCATAGAGAGAAGGTATTTGCATTACCTTTCTTTCCACAAAGGTGTATATTTTCACAAATCAATAAGACAAAAATCAATAAAAACACCAAAGAAAAGGAAAATGGACAAAAGACATAGACACATCACCAAGACCATACCTAAACAGCTGAAGAAAACCTTCCGAAAAAGCACATAACCTCACTAGTCCTGGAGAAATACAAATGCAAACCGCTGCCCAGCCACCAGAATGGCAAAACGTAGACTGCTAGTGCCAGGACTGGCACAGATGTGGAAATATGGGTCTCCCAAGCGCTGTGGGAGTGTAAACTGGTACAGCTGCTCCAGAAAAGTGTTTGTCAGACTCTCTTAGTGCCGAATGTGTGTCACCCTATGGCCCAGCAGCCTGTTCTTGGGTGTGGATGTGTACATTCCTGGGTGTATACACCAAAGGACACTGGAGAATGCATAGCAATTTTACCTCAAATAGCCCTGTGTGGATTTCATGTGGGTGCTGGGAAAAAAACACTACAAATTTGGGGTTAAATAACAGAAATGTATTCCCTCCATGTTGTAAAAGTCACAAGTCTAAAAGGTGTGGCAGGGTTGGGCTCCCTCGGGTCTTGAAACGACTGTGGGGATTCCTGGGTCTGTGAATGCTCCTGTAAACCAGCTTTCTATAACAAAACACCTGATTGACTTATATCAAGTCAGCCCAAAAAGAGGAAAAGTTAACTGGGTATGGTGGCACACACTGTAAGCTCAGGTACTAGGAAGGCTTTCCTTCTTCCTCTCCCTGTCTCTGTCCCTGTCTCTTTAAATGTGGTCCTGGGGATGGAACACAGGGCTTTGCTCCTGATAGGTAAGTGCTTTGCCATGGAGCTACATCCCCAGGGCTACTTGACTTGTTTATTTATTTTGTTTTTGTTGTTGTTGTTGTTGTTTTGTACTAGGGATCAAACTCAGGACCTTGCACTTGCAAGGCAGGTGGTTGGACCTTGTTTTTTGTTTTTGACACAGGGTTTTGCTACATAGTTTAGGCTGGCCTTGAACTCATTGTGTAGCACAGGCTAGACTCAAGCTTGAAGCAATCTTCCTGCTTCAGCCTTCCAGGTGCTGGGATTACAAGCATGTGCCACCCATGTCTGGCCAGGGTACTTGTCTTCAGAGTTAGGGTACATACAGATCATCTAGGATGAGCATGCCATTTCAAGATCCTCAACTTAATTATACTGGAAGACTTGTATATAGACAAGGTAGCATTTGCAAATCCAAAGATTAGGACGTGGACATATCCTCTGGAGAGGCATCATTTGGTTCACTACAAGCCCCAAACTAGAAAGTCTAAATGTCTATCAACTTTGGAATGAAAGACAAATTGTCGTGCATTCATACTATGGAATATTGTGAACTAATAAAGATAAACTAATGCTAATGAAAAGGATCAGTGAATCTTATAAAAAATACTGAGTGAAAAGAGCCAGACCCAAAATAGATACTAAATGATTGATTGATTGATTCACTCATTCATTCATTTATTTACTGTTTAAAAATAGTAGAATGAGGGCTGGGCATGTGGCACACACCTATAATCCCAGCCCTTGGGAGGCTGAGGCAGGAGGATCACTGTGAACTGAAGGCCAGCCTGGGCTACATAATGGGACTCTGTCTCAAAAACAAAATGAAACAAAAATAGTGAAATGAATTTATGGAGATAAAACTGAAGAATGTGGTAACTTTTGAAGAAGAGGTAAGGTAGTGACTAGGAGGGCCTTGAGGGAAGATGTCAGCAGGTATGGGTAGTATTTTATGTCTTATCTGAGTGGTGACAGATTTTTCTGCCTATAATATTTAAAGTATATTTTCTTTTCTTTATTATAGCTATGTTGTATTTTTTTTTCCAGTATGAGGGATTGAACCCTAGGCCTTCACACTGAGCTATATCCCCAGTTGTTTTACTTATTTTGAGACAGGATCTTGCTAAGTCACTAAGTAGCCCAGGCTTGGCTCAAACTTGCAATCTTCCTAACTCAGCCTCCAAGAGTGCTAGAATTACAAGTGAGTGCCACCACACTCAGCTGGTATGCCACTTTTTTTTTTTTTTTTTGGTACCGGGGATCAAACTCAGGTCCTTCTGCTTGTGAGGCAGGCGGTGGAACCACTAAGCTAAATCCCCGGCCCTATGCCACTTTTTAATAAAGAAGATTGTTTTTAAAATTTTGTTCCTGTTATATAAACATTTTCTTCTATTTTCTGTATTCATATATATTAGATTTCAATATATGTTTATTTAAAATTATGAATGATTAGAATAATATTTTCTTTTTCACTATGGATTTAGGAAGCACCATCCCTTTGGAATATTTGTTTTAGGGACATGGTGTATACACTTTAGCCTAACAAGTCTGTAGGGAAATCTGAAATGGAGGAGCCAACTGTACCATGGAAGAGGCTGTGACTCATTGCCCCAATTGCTTGCTTGGACTTCCGCATCCCAGACTTGTGTGAGGAAGGCCAGCTCTTTCAGCGTGCAGGTACTGGGGGTGGTAGGGAGAATGTTGTCCCAGGGGAATGAGCAGAATAGGGAAAGTGTGTGTATCCTGGGGTAGATACGGTAGAGTCCTCAAAAGTGGGTAGAGATGTACCAGAGGTACAATAGGAGACATCCAGGGAACGCAGGAAAAAGGCACCAGAAGAGACCATCTAGGCTGGGGTGTCAGAGCACACGCTTACCATGTATGTGTGAGGCCCCTGGTTCCACCTTCTGCACTGAGACACACACATGGGGTGGCAGGGGTCTGGCAAAATCCCCAGTGTGGATCCCTAGGCAAGAGTTTTGTCTTCAGGGTCTAAAGGCTGCATATCATCAGCCTGTCCTACATGCAGTGGCATCAGGCAGAAGAGGAAGCCAGGTGTGGTGGCATATGCCTGTAGTCCCAGCACTCAGGAGGCTGAGGCAGGAGGATGATGAATTCAAAGCCAGCCCAGGGGTATATAGCAAGTTCAAGGCTAGCCTGAGCATCATGGGGGACCCGATCTCAAAAAACAAAACAAAACAAAAAAACTACAGTAGAAGAGGAATAAAGGGAAGGTGGAGCCACTCATACTCACCCCTTGACCAGCTCTGCTGCTGTGGGGACACAGCTGACAGAGGCTCCTGGGATGTTTGAGAGTCTAGGAGAGAACACGCCCTGGAGGGGTAGCTGCCCAGTGGAAAATTCAGGGGAATAAACACTCAAAACTTTTGCTTTTAGCCAGGTACAAAGCCTAAAAGCAGGTACATGACTGTAACCCTAGATTCTCGGGAGGCTGAGGCAGGATTACAAGTTCAAGGCCAACCTAGACAATTTAGTAAGATTGTGTATCAAAGTAAAAAGGAAAAGGGCTGGGGGTGTAGCTCAGTGCACAGCACTCATCTAGTGTGCATGAGGCCCAGGGTTCTATCCCCAGCACCAAACCCCAAACCCAAACAGATTTCTACTTTCTCCTGTATTCATAAAAATGGTTCTGGAAAAGTGAAGTGGTCTGCATCTACAAGGAATATAAACACAAACGCGTACTTCTTTTCCAATCAGAGAATCAAACCTTCTATTGTGAAAAGAGTTGTTCAGGATAGTGCTAAAGGCTGTGGTAACAGGGACCAAATGGCTGAAGACTGAGAGTTTACATGTCATATGTGTCCTTCCTATGTAACTTGAGCCACCTTCTAGTCGCAGAGGTGGGGGTGAGGGCCTTCTCTGAGAGGACTTGACACACTGGGGAGTGCATTTGTGTCAGCTCTGTGTGACACATACTATCACAAGGCTCTGGGGGGAAGGTTAGCCACTGACCCTGCCCACCACCCTCCAGCTGACCAGTTTCACCCTCCTCATGGCCAGCCACTGGGCTGTGGGAAGAGATCCCTCCTCGCCTCCACCTGGAAGCCAGTCACAGTCAACCACATGAGCAGGAGGCCCAGACACAGAGGAAAAGCAACACGGTTTACCAAGAGCCTGGTGAATGAATCATGGTGTGGCTGTTTGTCACCACACCCGAGTCAGAGGCAAAGGAGAAAGACCAGAGCCATTATCTGCTCCTCCCTTGGGAATAGCACATTTCCCACCAAGAATTCCCAGGGATTTTTTTTTTCCTGAGACAGGGTCTCGATGTGTAGTTAGGGTGGCCTTGAACTCACAGCAATCCTCCTGCCTCAGCCTCCTGAGCACTGGGATTACAAATGTGCACCATCATGCCCAGCTCAGAAATGAGTTAAGCACTTCTTCAGGGAAGAGTGTGTGGCAGTTGGCAGGGCAAGGACAGTGGCCCCTTGCATCTCCTTTGTGCCCGTCCTCAGCATGACCACACACAGTCCCACACTGGGGTTTCTTGGCCTGAACACAAATCTGTATTCCAGATCTGTCCTAGCTGCCCAGCCTGGCTGCCCAGGCCCTGCTGCTGCCCAGAGAGGCCCAGGTCCACTCTGGTGGCTGAGAATCTTGTGCTTTCTGCTCTGCTGCTTTCAGAGGAGGAGGAGGACAGGTGGCTCACCTGTCCAGTCTAACCTGCCAGGCACCTGGCCCGTGCTCAGGCCAACTGAAACTCTTCCTCTTTCAGCCTTGGCTAGAGGGGGTGGGGTGGGAGGAAAGGGCAGTCATCTGGCCTGACCTTCACGCCCCTGAAAGCTATTTACAAATACTCAGCTGGCCCTTGAAGGGCCAGCAGCCCAACCACAGCCTGACCTGTGGGAAAGGGAGAGGTGGACCCAAGCTTACCACCTGCCAGCCTCAACACTCCCCATATCATGGTGCCCCCAACCCAGAATGTGGGCTATGAAATTGAGAGAAGACAGATTCTGACTCCTGGGTGGTCAGTCGGTGGCAGGTCTCTGGGACAATGTGCTATGGCCTGGAGGCGGGTGCCATAGCTTCAGGGAAGTACTTTGGTTTTTCCACGTGGTGAAGTGGATTTGCCCTCCCTGTCCACCACCTCTGCCAGAGTCTGGCCTGACAGAAACCCAAACACATGAGGTCACAGGTGGCTGGTGACTTTTCCTCCCTCTCCTGCTCCCCTCCATCTCAGCCTTCCTGGGAGCAGAAGAGGTGCTTGTTTCTTACTCACCTGGGAGGCTGCCCAGCAGGGTTTCATTCTGTGCTCCCTCCACTGTGGGAGCAGTGCTGAAAATGGGAGTGCTGCCAAAGGCAGAGCTGAAAATTGTGCTCCCAGGGCCAGCTCTAATGTCACACCCAAGACTCTGTCAGCTGGAAAACACCTGCCTTATTAAATTGCAGGGGCAACTGAAAAGGAAATATCCTAAATTCCAGGCCTGGGGTTGGGGGCAGCAACAGCTCCTGGACAAGCCCTGACTCAGGCCCCACAGCTTTGTCTATTCTCTCCCAATATGCTGTTCCCTGTGTCTCCTCTGCCCATTAGAACCCAGCTCAGTGCTGGTTCCTTCATCCACCACCTTAGAGAGAGAAACTGTTCTTTTCTTAAAACACCCAAAGTGGTTTATAAATATAAGACTTCTTTTGTATTATCAAAGTGTGCCTTGGAATTGAGTCTTATCCAGCCTTACGCCCCTCAAAGTACCCAGCACATGCCTGGCACAAAGTGAGCTCTCCATAAATCTTTCTGGAAATGAATTGAGCCATGAAGTTGAACAAGGTTAACAACAGGCTGTCAAAAAAGGGAAATGGTACCAAAACCAAGAGTTCTGTTGGGCTTTTCAAGCTATCCATCTCCCCGGGAATCACCATGAGACCCATGCTAAATACGTTGCCCACAATGTAGCTGCCCCATTGCAAACGAGGCATGTCTGTCTGTTTAGGAAGCAGAGGAAAACGAGTCAGGTCCAAGAGTGATGCCAACCCCGGTGGAGAGGCAGCATTACTGGGTGTCCAGGGGAAGTGAGGACTGAGGGTGGGGGCGGCCACTAGTCCTGATGTTTGGTTTGGCAATCCCATTTCCAGTTCCTCCTTTTTTTTCTTTTTTCTTTTTTTTGCTTTTCCTAACTTAGTCTCGGCTTATTTGGTGAGGGCAGGGCAATATGGGTCACTGGCTCACAGATCTCACGGCCCCCACTTACCTTCCTCTTTTCCGGCCCAGTAAGAGCCTCACCTTCCCCAGCACTTGCCTTGCCCAGAGTCACCACCTAAGGGCGGGAACTGGGGGATCTCTTTCACTATCTCTGACATCAGGTGCCAGGCCGCAAACTTCCATGCGCTACTGCTCTTTTACAACCATTCTAGGGATGACTGGTACCTCATTTTATAGATGAAGAAACTGAGACTGAAAGACATTAAGCCTCACAAGGTCACACACCTGCATCTGGGGACGCTGGATCGGAAACTAAGTCTGACTCCCAGGCCAGGGCTTCGGCCAGCTCCCGTCTCACAGCTGGGGTCCCCGGGCAGCGGGGGACCGACCGAGTCCGCAACACCACCTCTGAGGTCAGAATTCCCAAGCGTCCCACCCCGCCCCGCCCCGCCCTGCCCTGCCCTGCCCTGCCCTGCCCCCGTGACCTCCCGCTCCCCCTCCCCCTCCCTGTGCCAGCCCCGCCCACCGCGCCCTAGAGGCGGCCCCGCGCTGGCAGGTGGGAAGGGCAGTGAGGGGCGTGACCAAATTGGGGGCGTGGCCATAAGGGGCGGGCCCAGCGGGACGTGGCCGGAAGCCTTAAAATGACCGGGCGAGGGGCGGGCCATACGGGACGCAGGCTGCGGTGAGCAGCCTCTTAAGAGTCCTCTCCTCTTAAGAGTCCGCGCCGGCTGGGGAGGTGTCGTCGTCACCATGTCGCTGGCAGCCTCTGCAGGCCGGGGCCTGGGGGCTGTGTGGTCCCCAACTCACGTGCAGGTGACTGTGCTACAGGCGCGGGGCCTCCGGGCCAAGGGTCCCGGGGGCACGAGCGACGCGTACGCGGTGATCCAGGTAGGCAAGGAGAAGTACGCCACCTCGGTGTCCGAGCGTAGCCTGGGTGCGCCGGTGTGGCGGGAGGAGGCCACTTTCGAGCTGCCCCCGCTGCTCTCCTCCGAGGCCGTGCCCGCGGCCGCCGCCACTCTGCAGCTCACCGTGCTGCACCGCGCACTGCTCGGCCTCGACAAGTTCCTGGGCCGCGCTGAGGTGGACCTGCGGGAGCTGCACCGGGACCAGGGCCGCAGAAAGACGCAGTGAGTATGGGCGGGGCCAGGGAGGGCACCGGACCCACCCAGCTCCAACCTCACCCCCAGCTCTCCCACTGCCGGGGCTTTTGGGAAAGCAGGGGCGGTTTTGAATCTTCAGGGCGCCTCTCAGCGCTCAGTACTCTCTCAGCACTAAATGAATTTTTGATGAATTGAAACTGTATGTGGGCAGGCGGGTGCTTCTTATTAGAATGGGGTAGTGTGTTTGCTACACGCATTACTTCACGTAGAAAGCTCTTGGGTGTTTCACCGAACGGGACACTTTGAGCTGAGAACCACTGGGCCAGGGCTCAGAGAAGATTAGCTAGATGAGTAAAACTCCCTTGAGATCCCCAGGCCCTAGAAGCTAACCCCGGGACAGAGCTGCGCAAGGGGAATGCCCACTGTCACCCTCACCTCCCTTGGCGCTTGGTGAAAAGAATTTGCTGCTCCAAAAAGAATGCTAGAAAGTTTGGTGTTTGCCCTGGGTCCCAAATTAGGAATCCCAGAGATGGATGGCTCCAGGGTCTGCCCTTGGCTGAGCAGAGCTTGCTTCTCTTTGGAGTTTGGCAAGCTGCTCTGCTAGTCCTATTCCTGGTGGATGGTGGCTCACCTGTTGCTTCCCAGAGAAGGGATGTCTGTGTGGGTAGCTTGCTTCCACAGGGGGAGCTGGGCAAAACTCAGTGCAGCGCAGTGTTGCTGATTTATTGGTTCTCTTTCACAAGTTTTTGTAAAGGGCAGTGCTTAACCCCATGAAACATTTGGGTATGTTTATCTCATATGAAAGGTAGCCTTGGATAGCCTAATTGGTTCTTTTGCTTGACCTTCAGTATGCCAGCAGTTGTGTTAGCACCTAAACCTTCAAGTTCATAAAGCACACTGATTCTCTTTGTGTATTTTAGATATACAGACTATTTGAACTTTTACTTGTGAGGAAGACAGGAAAAGCCAGAGGGGTTGTAGTTACCAAGCTCTTTACTTTAGGGTGGGTTCAGTTTCAGCATGCAAGCTTGGTAGTGTAATATCTGATTCAGTTATCTGGCCAAAGATGAATAGGTATTTCTGAATTCAGATCAGATAAAAAGAGTAGAAAGCCTTGATGTGAAGATGGATGGGGAATCTGATAGCATCAACTTACAAGCCAGAAGGTGAGCTGTGTCTTTGTTAAGGAGGGGCTGAAGCAATGCTAATTTGCCATCTGATTAAGTGACATTTGAAGCCTGGGGTTGTTGGTTGTTGGCTTTTCTTTGTCTTACCCCATCCCAAGATGTGTGGATATTCACTTCTGTCTCTGCCATCTGTGCTGTATCTGAACATTTCATCCCCTTGAAAAATGGATCGAATCTCCCTGCCAGAGATGGGGGTTCCAGAGCACCGAGTCTAGTGTCCACTGTGGTCCTGACTCACCGTTGGGTTACTCTGTCTCTAAATACCTCAGTTTCCCCATTTACAGATGAAGAATATTGATGGATTTAATTAGTGTGTGCAAGGTATTTCTGGGTTCCTGAATGTAAAGATTTCAAAGATTCTATACTGCTGTGTAAGAGGTGAAAAACTCCTGAGCTTCTTTCAAGAGGGGCTCAGTCTCTGCATCTACATTTTTCTGATCTTCTTCAAGGTAATTCTAAACCTACAGGACTGCTCCTTTTTCTATTACATGAGCTGATTACTGCTTAGTCACAGGATTGACTTGCAGGAAAATGATGCTTAGTTAATGGATTTTTGTAAGTGGAGTGGATACCAGTGGGCGAAATCGCAAGCTTTCCATCTATCACTTCCTGGGACTTTCCAAGGTGCTGGGGGAACCCATTTAAACTAAGCCTGTCTAGGGCTGGTGATGTAGCTCAGTGACACATACCTGCCTGGCAAGCACAAGGCCCTGAGTTTGATTCCCAGCACAGAAAATAAATAAATAAACAAACAAACAAACAAAGTCTGTCTGATATTCTGGTGTAGCACCAAGGTGCCCAAGATAGCTGAGATTTGGAGAACAAAATATACACTGAGAGGTGGAAGTTTAACAGAAAGAAACTGGTTGGGCTAGGAAAATTATTTGAACTAGTTATTAATAGTTTGACTCCACCTTAAAGCTAAAATCTTGTTCTATAGATTGTGCTCATGTGGGCACATATGTGTGGGTGGTTTGTCTGTGTCTTAATCTCTAGCAAAGAAGAGTTGCTTTAGTAGAGCATGACTTTGGTCATAGGTTTAGATACAGAAACTAAAGAGCCATTAGTGCATTAAGAGCCAACTATGTGCCAGGTGGGGTTCAGGCCTGTAATCCCAGAACTCTGAGGGTCTGAAGCAAGAGGATCAAAAGTTTGAGCCCAGGCTGGGCAATTTAGTGACTTAACAAGACCCTGTCTCAAGATAAAAAGGGCTTTGAATGGTAGCTCAGTGCAAAGGTCCTGGGTTAGTTCCCCAATATCCCTTCCACACACCAACTGTGGTAATATTTCAATGTATTTTCTTGATAGGCCCCCATCAAATTCATTTGAAGTCATGTGCTTTTTATCATGACTCCAGATTTGCTGAACTCAATTTTAGTATGATGACACATACCTTTAAAATACCAAACAAGCTGACAGATAGGGTACATTTACTAGGGAAGAGTATGTGGCCTTTAGCTAGAAAAAAAATTGAAATAAACTACTCTTGCTCTTATATGTCACTTAAAGCCGTGGGGTCTCAGTGGATCTTGCTTAAGCGGGAATCAGTTAAGTACCATGACCACTGTACAGACAGGAGACTACAATATTCAGTCAAGTGACTGAAATGTAGGAGCCTCTGCCCAGCTCTCTCTCTAGTCTCCTGTAGTTTGGGATCCTAGATGGGTTTTAAAAAAAAATTTTCTGAGGATACTAAGAGCAGCAGAATTTTGGAAAATAATCTCTTATAGACAGCTTTGATCTGGTGACCTGAAGGCTATTGAGTAATTAAATATCATGAAACTTAATATTGTAGAAGTCCTCCAGGTATAGAGAGGGTGTGAGTGTCGAATGGTCATTTTCTTAATCTGTTGAAGACTCAAGAGGGAATTTGGTTGCATGTGAAAGGATTTGGATAGTCTAAAGGATTTTAAGTATAGTAAGTTGCTGAAATAAGTTATCGATGGAAATTTTTGATTTAGTAAAAAGAAATAAATCTTTTTAATAAATGTTTTCTAGGGCTGGGGTTGTAGCTCAGTGGCGTAGCACCTGCCTGGCATATGTGAGGCCCTGAGTTCAATTTCTGGTACCAAAAAAAAAGACCAAAGAAAAAGTTTTCTAAGAGAGTCAGATGAGGAGAAATGACTTAGAGATCTAAAATTTAGAGCTGGGCGTGGTGGCACATGCCTTTAATCTTAGCACTCGGGAGGCAGAGGAAGGAGTATTGAGAGGCTGAGGAAGGAGGGTCGATGCAAGTTTGAGGCCATCCTGAGCTACATAGTGAGTTCAAGGGCAGCCTGAGCTACATAGCAAGACCCTGTCTCAAACAAACAAACAAAAAAAAACCCCTAAAATTTAGAAATGAGAAGCAGTCATGGTTTGTGTTTATACCTTTAGAATTGTTGTACACTTTTAGGCTTTTTGTAACAGGTTGGAAAATTCAAGCAATGTTGTGACCAGTGAAGTTTTTTCTTTCTTGGAATTTCCCGTAAAGAAAACACTGGAAACCCTCCCACCTCTTAGGCATCCACAGCCCCTCCCACCCCTGTGTAGAGGAACAGCTCAGGGCTCAGGACCAAATCAGGCCTGGAATAAACAACCTGCTACCTCACTCTGGCCATGGAACAGAATGACCAAGAGGGGAGAGCACATCACAGTTGCCACCCCATGATGTGGGAGATGTTCCCCTGTGCCTTGCTTTGCAGTTGGTGCTGCTTATGATTCCATTGTGAGGCATTCAGTTAGCAGGGAGGAAATTCCAACTGCTTTTTTTTTTCTTTTTTGTCTCTAAAGTTCATCTGTTCTTTTCATAACTATTTCTTAACACCTACCGGTGCTGGGTATGCAGTGTAAGCAGTGGTAGACAGGACAGGCATGATCTGGCTTTTGGGGAGCGTTGCCTGGCAGGAAGTAGACATTAAACAAATGAACACACATAAATAATTGTGTGTTTCTGGTAAGTACTGTGGAGGAAGGGAACAGGGTATCATAAAAGAAAAGAAGAGGAAGGCATGATTTAAAGGAGCTTTAAAAGCCTGGTGTGGTGGCACATGCCTGTAGTTCCAGCTGCTTGGAAGGCTGAGGCAGGAGGATCATTTGAGGGCAGGAGTTTGAGGCCAGCATGAACAACATAATGAGACCTCATCCCCAAAAAGTGAGAAAGAGAAGTCATGTTGGAGGCAAAAGCCTGAAGAATAAATTCCAGTGAAGAGTGAAGGAAAGGAGTCTGGTGGACGGAAGAGCAACAACCTGTGCTCCTAGGCCCCAAGACAGGCATGCCTGGGAAGCAGGAGGATTGTATAGATGAGACTGAAAAGAAAGGCGTGGCTCTATTTATTTATTTATTTATTTACTCCTTTTTTTTTTTGGTACCAGGATCGAACTCGGGACCTTGCACTTGTGAGGCAGGTAGTGGCACCACTGAGCTAAATCCCCGGCCCAAGGCATGGCTCTATTTAACAAGAATAGGCTTGGAGTAGTGACACAAGCTATAATCTGGCTACTCAGGAGGCTGAAGCAGGAGGATCACAAGTTTAAGGGCAGCCTGGGCAACTTTGTGAGACCCTGTCTCAAAAAGTAAAAAGGGCTGAGGCTGTAGCTCAGTGGTACAAGGCTTGCCTAGCATGGTTGAGGCCTTGCATTCAATACCCATTACTGAAAGAAAAAGAGAATTCAGAAACCACTGAGTATTAAAAGCAAGCAATGGTGTGACCTAATTTGTCAAAGATTGCTGTGGCTGTTGAGTAGAGAATGGATTTGAACCTGGCCTGGGCTGGCATGGCCTGGGGTGGGGGTGGTGCTGTTTCAGGAATCTAAGCCATAGATGGTGGTGGCTTGGAGCAGGGTGAGGCCACAGAGAGGGACAGAGGTAGGTGGAGTTCAGAAATATTTTGTGGGTTTAATCTGACCTGAGTTGTGAAGGATTGGATGTAGTAGGGGGTGAGAGAAAGGACATAATTAGAATGAATAAAGCAAGGACGAACCAGGAAGTGGCAGCTGCTTTCCTCCCCAGCAATCACTCTGATACCAGGGTGAGGTCACCATTACAAAGACTTTGAGCAGTGCCACCTGTGAGTTGAGTCTTCAGTTGGAGCTAATGACAAGGAAATGGCATTGAAACCAGGGTGTGTCTCCAGTTCCCCCTGGAGTGCAGACCAGGTCTTTGTTTTTCTTTTCTTTTCTTTTCTTTTTCTTTGCTTTTCTTTCTGTACTGGGGACAAACTTGGGTCTTTCTGCTTTCGAGGCAGGCAGCAGAACCACTAAGCTAAATCCCCGACCCAGGTCTTTGTTTTCTAACCGTGTAGCTGGTGTAATGTCACTGGTGTGCTCTGATGCATCTGATGGCATCACTATCCTGCAGAACTCAGGACTGAGAACAGAAAAAAAGCACGCAACAGTAGGAAAGACAAACCTATAAATGCAAACTAAAACTCCCAAGTAAGTGAACCATTTAAGTCTCTCACATTAAGGAAGGTAAGGAGAAAAGAATCTTGTGTCTTTTTTATTTTGCTAACCTTCCTTTTGGTTACAAAGGCATCTATTGTATTTCTAGAACTATCCATCAGGGAAGAGTTTTAGACATAGTATCTGATATGTCATTTTAATTGGGGTTATTAACTTAAAATGTTATAATTATATTACCAGCAAATATACATGCTTGTTAAAATGCCATGACTCTAGCCGACACCAGCCCTTACCCCCTCAATGGCCAACTTAGATGTCCATTAGAATACTATGGTTTTAATTGCCTACGTCCTGAAAAATCAAGCTTCTCCCTCTATACATTTTGAAGGGACGGCTAGCTGTGGCTTAACTCCAGAAGCAGTAGCAGCCCTGGCCCTAGATGGAGAGAGCGATAGGAAGTTATCTGAGGTCTTATCTTCACTTTAGAGCAATTCCCAGGATGACCTTTGGTTCTGGGTCTGGTGTAGGTCAATGAAGCTCAGGTTCTTTGAATTCCAACAGAATGAACACCAGACCCTTGTACTGGCAGTGGGCCCTGCTCTGTAGAAGGAGACCTGGGTCAGATCTCTGGCCCCAGCTAGCCCAGGAGGAGACCAAGCTTGCTTCTCCTGCGGGCAGGGACCACTTCTGCCTTGTTCTTTGTTGAGTAACCCAACATGGGCTCCATCAGTGTCTCTTTGAATGTAGGAGCTGCTGAGCCTTCTACAGGACAGGTGGTAGTTAGCCAGTGTGAACCTGGAGAACCACTTACTCTTCCATTTAGCCCAGTGGATTAAAGACCAGGAATGTCCCAGGATATGGCATGAAAACTCTGCAGCTGGACGCCTGCCTCACAAGCACAAGGTCCCGAGTTCAATCCCTGGTACCAAAAAGAAAAAAAAAACAAAACCGACTCTGCAGCTTTCAGTTTCCCAGTTTGGGTTTTGGCTTTGTGGTCAGTGCCCTTTCTCAACATTGAAGGGTAGGTTTACCTTCCAAAGTCTGCTCACTAATCAGAGGAGAAATTCTTCTCCAGCAGGGAGAAGTCTGTTGATAATCTGGGGGCGGAATCAAGGGCTTCAGTCCCCAGGGTGTCCTTGGGGCACACATTTAGGAATGTGGCTATGGAGAGGAAAAAGGCAGTGGTGATTAAGTGTCTTTTCCTGAATGCTGCCTTTGAATGGCACAGAAGGAAGGCTTTTTATAAGAAACTCCAGAGGAGTCTACTAGAGGTGTAGCTGCCACACATTCCACTCTAAATACTCTCTTTATGAGCAAGGATGTAGCTAACCTCTAGGTAGAATAATGAGGGCGTCCAGAAAGCCTCGTCTGAAAAGGCCTCTTATTATCATAAAGAATGGGCATCCTGTATGCAGGGCCCAGTGTTGTCACCTCTTATAGTACTGTCCTATGCAGTTTTCTTCTCATGGTCTGTGAATGTGACATGCATTCACCATGAGAGAACTTTTCGTTCTTACCAGTCATGTGTTATTAAAACAAGATTTTATAAAATGCTTTTGGTTTGGCTGTTTCCTCCCTCTTTGGATGTACCTTGATTACAAGATAAATCACAGTTTCTCTGCTCCCTTGCCAGGGACTCAGAGAATGGGGTATGCGAGTCTGTTTATGGGGCGAACAGTAGACTGAGTGTTCTTTGATGTCAGTCAAGCAGAAGTTTGTTTGCTTTTGTCCTGGCCAAGGGATGGGGAACCACACTACCCAGTTTTCTTCTCCATCCTTAAAAGCCCTTTGTGTGAGGACGCCTCAGTTGCCATAAGACTCTGATCTTTGCAGACCAAATATAACGTATCAGAAACATTTACTTCAGGGCAGAAGGTGAAATGCCAGATCAGATTGTAGAATATTAGCATTTGTGGCCTTTTGAAA
The DNA here is from genome assembly GCF_000247695.1 of Heterocephalus glaber. The sequence goes on from NW_004624780.1 coordinate 5,718,024, forward strand.
TATGATCAAGCTTTGTAAAGAATTGGTAAGTGGATGATTGTAGGAGTGGTAGGCTTATATGTTTAAAAGGAGTTAACATCGCTTCTCGGGCTTTTGGCTAAGATCAAGTGTAAAAAGGAGTTAACTTTTCTAATTCTTAGAGAATTTCAAATTTGGGTGCTAGAAATTTAGTCTTCACCTAAAGGAATCTATTGTTGCTTTCTACACTTGATCTTAGCCAAAAGGCCGAGAAGTGATCTATTGTTGCTTTCTGCTTCACAATTATGCCCTGATTGTACTTTAGCAACTGGTGCCATCTTAGCATATTTCTGACAGTGTAATCGAGGGCCCTCCATTTCTTGCCTCTCCCACTTTTATAGACCTCCTGAGAGTTCTGTGAGAATCATTATGTCTCTCAATAAATTACAGAAAATATACATGGGTCCTGGTATTTTAAAAATGCTTGTTTTTTAATTTTGGAAATTAATACAAACCCATTTTGTAGGTGAGTCTTTTCCTACTCCATTCAAATACAGATCATTGTTATTTATGTTTGATGGCTAAATTTGGGTACTTAGTAATGGTCAGAACTGTTGATAGCGTAAATTCTCTTTTGAGGACCTTCTGAGTTATGCATATATGCACTTCAAAGAATATCATATAGTTACTAGAATTGATGGGTATGGAGAGTACTAACTGATAATTTGTCATATACTACAAATAAAATTGCATGTGCACTCCTGGTTACAACTGTTATTTATAACAATGACGATAGCCAAGCATGTTCCAAGCGCTTTACCTGCATTAAGCCAATTAGTGATCATAACATCTTCATGAGGTAGGGATCCTTAACCATGTTTCTGAGGGACAGCCTAAGCCAAAGGTTAGATTACTTGTCCAGGGTCTCTTCACTTCTAAAATATACAGGGAAAAGACTTGAATAAAATGTCTAATGTAGTAATATTCTGATTAGCAGAGGATTTTTTGTTTTTGTAATGCTAAGGATTAAACCCAGAACCTTGCACATGCTGGGCAAGCACTCTGCTACTGAGCTAGACCCCCAGCCCAATTAAGTCAATTTATAAAAAAAGTTAGAGGGCTGGGGATGTAGCTCAATGGTTCCAGTGCCTGCCTCGAAAGCGCAAGGTCTCGAGTTCGATCCCTGGTACCAAAAAAAAAAAGTTAGGATTTCTTTTCTGTGACCTGTTTTGATCACTTTCTAAGTACTTCTTTAGACCTAATAATGTAAGAAAGGACCTAAAGCATTTTTTAACTTGCTTTTTCTGTATTCTGTTCTCTACCATATAATTTACCAGTTCCTTGTGCTGTGTTTGGTGGCTATGAATTGTTTTTCAGTGGTACTAAAGTGGCTGTTTTAGAGATGAAGGTAAAAAGGTAAGCTGGAAGCCATTTGTGGCTCTCAGGGTTGGCTGGGAGTTGGCAGTGGGTAGAGCGAAGTTCTAGGGAGGAGAGGTTGGTGGATGGCTAGCTCTGCATTCAGAGTTAGGTGCTAATGTCAGCTACCTTTGTCCATAACAGAACTTGATAAACTGCATCGCAGTCTTAGAGTGCAACCACAAGCCTTTATAGGTCGTAAACATTTCTGTCCATGTTTACTTCTTACTGCTTTTTGGGTAACAGGGAAAGAAATCAGACATTTTTACCCAGTGGAATCATTCCTTTTTAGGTGTCTCAGTGGCTTACCCCGTACCATCCAGCCTTATTTTTATTCCCTGGAGAAGATAGTGCAAGAACTATTTTGTAAAATGTCTTTGGCTAAGAAGAATTGAGTTTGTCCTTCCTCTAAACACTCAGTCAAGTGCTGTTTTGTTCTTCCTGCTTCTCTCCTCTCCTGAGGCCATAATCCCCCAGGTTGTGATGCTTGGTTACTATGGGGGTGACTAACGCTAGAGGCTGTAGTTGAGATTTGGCCTGAGACAGGAAGAGGCAAGCCACATGGACCCTGGAGTCCAAACAGGACCCCAAGATGGAGGTCCCCGAGGACCCCTGACGTGCCTAAAGTGTGGCCACACAAAGATCATCTGGTGGCCCTCCTTGGCCTGCCCTTCCTGGACTCTCCTAGGTTTTCTCCAGAGACATGTGCTTATTCATTTTGCCACATAATCCTTATGTAGGTGGCTCTGACAGTCCCATGGGGCTTAGTTAGTTGAGACCCTTATTTGAGCTGAAATCATATGCTTCAGCAGGTCTGTCTTTTCATATGGAATTATTTTTACATGATTCAAAGTGAGAAGTTACTCAGCAGTTTCCTAATGTTCAAAGTTAGAAAGTTGATGGCAGGTGTCCCACTGTATCTAGACTGAAGTCTGCTGAGCCTGCCTCCCCTGGATGGTCAGTTTTTGTTTTGTTTTGTTTTTTCTGGTTCTGAGGATCGAACTCAGGACCTCGTGCTTGCCAGCAAGCATGAGTTACATCTCCAGCCTAGGAGGGTCAGTTTTTAAGGCCCTCTTCATCTCTGTCTCCAGAGCCTGGCATGTACACGTCTGCCTTGAGTCTCGAGGCTGTCACTTCTCTGTACACGTCTGCTGCCTGGGATGTTTTAGAGGAAAAACATGCTTGCGTCAGCTTCGGAAAGGTTGTTTTTGAGGCATACCAGTCAGACCCTTACCAGCCAGCGTAATCCAAATGTCTCCAGGGATGCCCGGGAGCCCTGGCTCCTCCATTGCAGGAACAGCCGGCACTCAGCCCCCAGGATCCACATTCCTGGGCTGGATGGAGACCCGCCTGTACACACCACCTGTGTGTGCCAGGCAGGATTGAGGGGCTTGAGCTGCTCCCAGAGTGAGTGGAGGAGCCCAGGACACCTCACAGTGTGATCAAGAGCAAGCCACCCAGCCTGGCTACCCAGGAGGCCGGTCCTGTGTCCCTCGTGCTGTCCCTTACATGGACACAGACAAGAGTGTCTTCCCTACCTCTCCTTAGTTCATTATTTCCCTTCCTAAGACATCTTTCTGAAAGTATAGGAAACACCAATGACTTTTTATACATTTTTAGCTATTGTCTTACTGTGTTAGACAAAATAAAAAAACACATAAGAACAGTGGAGAGTGTGCATCTGGATAATACACGTTTTTGCTTGTATATGCTGGGTATGTAAAACTGATGGCAGGTGTCATCTCTAGAAGGAGAACTGAGGGCCTCAGGGCAGGAGGGAGAGGAGGAACAGTTTAGAGGCAGAGGTGAGTGCAGTGTGGTAGTAAAGTACTTTCTAGCTTAGTACTTTTTCCCCAGCACATATGAGAAAAGGTTTATAGAACTTTAATGTTATTTCCTACACTTTTAGAGATCCTTTTAATTTTCAAAGGACTGAGTTTTAATTATAAGTAAAAATAGTTATTTGCTTTTGGAAGGGAACCTTTGATTTTTTTTTTTTTTATGGTTAACTTTTTCAGATTATGGGCTTAAAGTTAAACTTGCTGCCTTGGGTTATAGCTTTTTTTCTGTACTCTGCCCTTTGGACTAGAAAAGTGAACCCAGCCCTGATTTCTGAGATAACTGAAGTTTTCTGGCCTGTGTGAAAGGGAATGCTGGGGCACACTCACCCTGTCACAGCTGTATGGCCCAACAGTGTGGTCCACAAACTACTTCAGTGAGGGGTAGAAATTATGTGAACTAAAAAAGCCAGGGACAGAAACACCAAAAAATGGAATAATTCGTAAATGTTGGAACCTACCCCAGGTTTCACTTTGGGATTTCATAGGGTAAGACATTCATGGACTATTTCACTTGTCTCTTCCAATGATTCCTGTGTAAAATATCCCTTGCTTACCCTGGTTTTTAAGGATAATGTTGATAGAGAAATAATTTCTGGGGTTTTTTTCCCCACCATTATTAGTTGGGTTTTGAGACAGGGTCTCACTATGCAGTTCAGGCTGGCCTCAAACTCACTGTGTAGCCCAGGCTGACCTTGAACTTGCAGCAGTCCTCCTGCCTCAGCCACCAAGTGCTGATTACAGATGTTTGCCACCACATCTGGCTCTTTGCAATTTTAATAAATCCAGGCAGGTTTTTTAAAAACTCTAAAAATTGCCTGGGATGCTTACCTGTCCATGATTTCCAGTCCATTTTTAACATCCTTAAAGTAGTCCCTTGGCTGTTCTTGGCTACCTGTTGTTTGGTTTTAGGTTTGCTTGTGAAAACAAACGGTAAAAACTGCTGGTAAAGTTTCTGTTCACATCTCCTAGTGGTGTTTAGTTCCTGCCCTGCCATCAGGTAATAATCAGCCTCAGCGAGGATTCTGGGGTTGGCTGTAGGTTTGGTCAAAATAGACACTTGGGCTAATAACTTTTGGAAAGACAGGGCTGGTTCCAGGAATGATAGAGTGGCATTCTTTGAAGGTCAGTAGGGGGTTTTGCATCTGAAGAGCGGGCTAATAGAAGGCTGTGTTCAAGGGCTGGTAGAGAAAGCCCAACCACTGCTCTTTCCCTGAGTGGGGAGGCCAAGTGGCTGCTCCTTTACTGGGCCCCTGTGGTGAGAAGCCTCTGGTTGCATAGGCTCCCAGGCGACTTCTCCTTTTCAGGTGCCTATGGTTGGTATTTACAGAAGCCAAACACCCTTCATTGCCAAGGTTACCATTACCACATGACTATCAGGGGACAAAAAATACAAATAATCCTCTCAACATCTAAATGACAAATATGCAAAGTATTCCAGGCCAGGTCCTGGAAAATGTACTGGACAGAAGACAAGCTGGCCCTGTGGCTCATACCTGGTATCCCAGCTACTCCACAGGCTGAGTGAGGCCAGCCTGGGCCACTTAGTAAGACCTCACCTCAAAAAAAAGAAAAAGAAAGAATGCCACTGTATGATGTTGCCCACCTATAATCCCAGCACTCTGGGAGGCTGAGGCAGAAGGATCGAGAGTTGGAGCCTAGCTTGGACAGTGTAGCAACTTAGACTCTATCTCAAAATAAAAAATTTAAAAAGTGCTGAGACCTTTTGCCTTTCAGCAACCCCTCATCTGTGGGTGGTGGTTTAAAAAACTGTATGAGTGCAACCACTGTAGAATCAGTATGGAGATACCTTAAAGAACTAAGACTGGAAGTCCCATTTGACCCAGCTATTCCCCTGCTGAGTATCTTCCCCAAAGAATTAAAAGAATCATACCACAGTGGTATATGTGCACCCATGTTCATAGCAGCACAGTTTGTAAAAGCTAAAACTTGGAAGCAGCCCAATTGCCCATCAGTTGGAGACTGGATAAAGAAAATGTGTTTTTTAAAATAAAATGAAGTACTGCTCAGCCATAAAAATGAGAAATTAGATGCATTTATAGCTAAATGGATGCACATTGAGGTGATACTCTTAAGTGAAATAAATAGGACACACGTGTAAATACTGAATAGTTTCTCTAATGTGAGAAACTGAAAGTGTAAATAAGGACTAAAAGATATAATAGATAATGTGAAATAGGAAGAAAAGGGGCAAAGGGGAAGTGGGAGGGGTAGGGGAAAGGAAAGAAGGGAATGGAATTAATATGAGAAAATGAAAAAATGGAAACAAAATCTTTGTAAATAGGGAGGGCAGGGGAATGGGGAAAAATAAGAACCAAGAGATATTATGTAAAGGTGCAAATTTCCAATGATGAATGTCATATTGTATACCTAAAATGTACCAATAAAATTAATTTAGAAAAAAATAATAAAGGTACTAAATGGGAGCTCACATCATTTTATCAGATCTTGGCTGTATTTTGTTAATCCAGTTAAGCTCTTGATGACTTTCATGCTGGGCTTTTTGTAATCTTATAATTTATGACTGATGGCAAACAATGGTGGGTTGTCTCCCTTTTCCTCTTATTTGGGGACATTTAAATTAGAGGTTTATGGACTGGGGTGTGGCTCTGTGGCCTAGTGGGCTCAAGACCCTGGGTTCCATCCCCAGCACTGAAATGAAGAAGGAGGTAGAGGAGGAGAGGTTGTTGTTATTTAAGTTGGAGGCCTGCTCTCTTTCAGTGTTATTATGAAAGATGATCCATTGAAGATAAGTTAGGAAAGAGAGTTTAAAGCAGGAATCTTGATAGAGAGGAAAGAATAGGAGCTTTGGGAAAATGCAGAGTTGAGTTAGAATCCTAGCTGTACCTCCTAAGAACTATAGGACCTTGTACCAGTGACCTAATTTCTGCACTTAATTTCTCCATTTGTAAAGTGGATGTAATGTCCACTTTGTGTCATTCTTTCTTGTGAAGCCGACACAATGGAGCTTTTAAGTGCATACAATGCCAGGTGTGCCACAGGTGCTATTTAGTGTTAGGTTTCTGCTTCCCTCTGCCCCTTTCTTCTCTGTGTAGGAGCCAAATTGGGGAGGGGGGAGACAATCAGCCCTGAGAAGAGGCTGAGGCTGAGGTGAAAGAGGAAGTTGTACTCAGCCCACAACTTTTAACTAGGTCACTGAAAAGAGGATCCACATGTGGGTTTTGCGTGTGAGGGCAACCCATGGAGGGTGGACTGTAGGCCAAGTATTTAGGGTTGTTTGTGCTCTAGTGGTCACTCAGCTTGAGTTCACCAGATGGAGAGGAGTCCCAAATGCATGGTGAATGCCAAGCAGATTTCCTTTTGCCGAAGTTTGTCTATCTGTGGAGTAGGACCAGTACCATGTCTTGAAGTAGTTTGCAGATGACCAAGCAAAATACTTGAATGATGCCTGAAAGGTTCCTTTTTTATTATTATTAAGCTGGAGGAGAATGCCTTCTTTTTAGTTTCTCATTTTTAAAAATTGTGGTAGGGCCGGGGATTTAGCTCAGTGGCATCACACCTGCCTTGCAAGTGCAAGGTCCTGAGTTTGATCCCCGGTACTAAAACAAACAAAAAAATTGTGATAAATAAAATATATGTAATATAAATTTAACCTTTTTGGTATGTGTGCCCCTCAGCCCCCTGGGGTGCCGGGGGTCAAACCCAGGACCTTGCACATGCTAGGCAGTCACTTTACCACAGAGCCTCCATTTACCATCTGAGCTGTCTTAAGTATACAGTTCTGTGATATTACCTACATTTGTTCACATCGCTGTCCAGCCGTTACTGCTATCCATCTCCAGAAGTTTTTCATTTTTTCAACTTGAATTAGAATTCAATATCCTTCAAATGTTAGCTCCCCGCTCCCCACTTCCCAGCCCCCAACTCACCCTCCTTTCTGTCTTGGTGAATTTGACCATCCTAGGCACCTCATTTAAGTGAAGTCATATATCATTTTCATTTTATGACTCTTATTCCATTCTTTTCTTTTTAAACTCCATTTTGAATGTTCTGTTACTCCCTGGCAGGCATTTTTCCTTCCTCTAAACTCATGATTTTCTTTGAGATTTATATATAAATTTGCACATTACCTATTTATTTATTTATTTATTTTTGTTTGTTTGTTTGTTTTTTGAGACAGGGTCTGGCTATGCACTTCAGTCTGGCCTTGAATTAACTGTAGCCCAGGCTGGCCTTGAACTCGAGGCAGTCCTCTGGCCGCAGCCTCCTGAGTGCTGGGATCACAGGCCTGCACCGTCACACTCAGCTATGCACAACCTTTCTAGCTTTTTTTTTTTTTTTTGGTATGGGGGCTCGAACTCCAGACCTTGTGCTCGTGAGGCAGGTGACAGAACCACTAAGCTAAATCCCTGGCCCCCCTTTCTAGCTTTCGTTTATGATCTTTGCAACCTTATTGAGGGAAAGTATGTCAGTGGAAATGATTTAAATGTTTATTTACTTATTTAGAGACAAGGCCTCATTATGTTGCCAAAGCTTGTCTCAAACTTCTGGGTGCAAATTATTCTGAAGTAGGTGGGACTACAGGTGTGTACCACCACACCCAGCTCCCAGCTCTTTATTTTTAAAAATAACTCTTTACAAGGGGCTGGGGATTTAGCTCAGTTGTTTCGCAGCCTGCTGTGCAAGTGCAAGGACCCGAGTTTGATCCCCGTACCGGAAAAAAAAAAAACAAACAACTCTTTACAGCATCAGGATTTTAAAAAGTACATTAAAAATTTTTTTTGAGACAGAGTCTTAATAAGTCACTCGATTGCTCAGACTTGTAATCTCCTGCCTCAGTCTCCCAAAGTGCTGGAATTACAGGTGTGCACCACTATGTCCATCTTGGGTCAGCATTTTAGACGATTATAAGGGTAGGTAGGGGGTGTAGCTCAATAGTAGTGCACTTTGGATGGCATGATTGAAGCCCTGGGTTTAACCTTCAACACTGCAAAAAAAAAAAAAAATTATACACTAAATACATCAGACTCTGTCTTTATCTTGTGCATAGGCAAAAAGTATCTCATAAATAAAAGTACATTCAATTCCCCATACCACTATATGGGTGGATGGATGGATGGACAAGTTCTGCCCTCATCCCCAGCCCTAGCCCTCTTCTGTTCCCCAAAGGGAAAGCAGGGTTGCATTTGTCTGAGGAGCAGGGAGGGCACCCTGTCAACAGGGCTTGTGAACATGGGTGCAGGCGCTTCACCCGAGTTAACAGCCAGCCTTTCTCTTTTCAGGTGGTACGCCTTGAAATCCAAACCAGGAAAGAAGGAAAAAGAGCGGGGAGAAATTAAGGTCGACATCCAGTTTATGAGAAACAACATGACAGCCAGCATGTTCGACCTGTCCATGAAGGACAAGTCCCGAAATCCATTTGGAAAACTGAAGGACAAGATCAAGGGGAAGCACAAGGACAGCGCATCAGACACTGCCTCTGCCATCGTCCCTAGCTCAACACCCTCAGTTGACAGTGACGACGAGTCTTTCTCAAAAGACAAGAAAAAGAAATCAAAGGTCAAGACCTTGTTTTCCAAGTCAAATTTACAGAAAACACCGCTTTCCCAGTCCATGTCTGTCCTGCCCATTTCAAAGTCAGATAGAGTGCTGCTCCGACCTGGAGACTTCCGGTCCCAGTGGGAGGATGACGACCAGGAGGATGAGTCCTCCTCCTCTGCCTCAGACAGTGAGTGTCTGCCACCTCCTCACTTGGCTGCTCTTCTTCCGCTTACCCTACCTTGCTTTGATCGAGAGGAACAGACAGGTCTTTAGAGAAAGACTAACTCAGCAGCAGTATTGGTGCTGGTGCCGGTGCTGGTGAGGATGGCGATCTTGGCTTGGATGGCTGTTCTATTTCTAATCGCTTGGGTTCCTGAGAATGCAGAGATGCCTTTTCTGAGATGTCTGTCCATGGGACTGATGTGCATTAGTACAAAGATTGGAGCTAAAAGATTGAGTCCATCCAAGTCTCTCTCTTTCTCAGATAAAACTATGGAACCTTGTTATAATTCTATTTCATTAGTTATGAATTAAAACAGTTTATTGATCTTCAGTGGTATGCCTAACCCCCACAGGATATGCCCCTAATGAAAGCTAGGGAACCCAGGTCCCTTAACTCTGAATTAGTTGTGTATTATGAAATTCTATCTTTATTTTTCTTTTCTCTTTCTTTGTGTGTGTGTGTGTGTGTGTGTGTGTATGTGTATGAATGTTGCTGGGGACTGAACCCAGAGCTTTCACACTGAGCTACATCCCTAGCCCTTTGATTTAATATTTTAGAGTCTCACTAAGTTGCCCAGGTAGGACTCGAACTCATGATCCCCCTTCTCAGCCTCCCAAGTGCTGGGATAGCAGGCATGTGCCACCCCAGCTTGAACTTAATTTCAGTGATCAGATCTAGATCTCTTAGTGCCAGATTTCTGATACCCTCTGAAGAGTGCTGCCTTTTCCATGGGTTTAACACAGGATTCTCACCCTCGGCACTGTTGACCGTTGGGCCAGATACTTCCTTGCTGTGGGGGACTGTCTTGTGCATTGTGGGATGTTTAGCAGCACCCCTGGCTTCTACCTGATAGATGCCAGTAGCAGCCTTCCCCTCAGTTGAGACAAACAAAGACGAGTCCAGGTGTTGACAAATGACCCTGCCCCCACACTGAAAGCCATTTGTTCTCTCTCTTCCTTTCCTTTCTCCTTCCTTCCCTTTCCTCTTTCCCTCACTCATTTCCTTTCTGGTGCTAGGGATGGAACCCGGGGTTTCATGTATGCTAGGCAAGTGCTCTACCGTGGAGCTACCTCTACCACCTGCTAGTTTAACTTATCCCCTTTCTGTTCCTTGCTTTTTCTTCCTAGTCATGTCCCACAAGAGAACAGTGAGTATGGACCCTAAGCAGCTGAACCAGATCAACTTCAGCCTTCCCAAGAAGGAAGGACTCTCCTTTCTTGGGGGCCTGCGATCCAAGAACGACACCCTTTCCCGCTCTAACGTCTGCATCAACGGGAACCATGTTTACGTGGAGCAACCGGAGGCCAGGACTGAGACCAAGGACAGCAGTCCAGCCTCCTCTCCGTCACCCCAGGGCTTCAGGAAGAAGCACTTGTTCTCCTCCTCCGAAAACCTGGCTGCCCGGGCTTGCAAGGAGCCTGGGGAGGGTGGTGCCCTGTCTTCTGACACCTCCACCAGGGACTCTCTGAAGTCCATGTCCCTGCCATCTTACCGACCACCAGCCAGCGGGGACACTAGGGAAGGCACAGCTCCAGTGAACTTGGAGGCTGTGAAAGAAACCAAGGACAGCAAGAAGCAGGAGGGAAAGAGGTCCTCTTTGCTTTCTCTGGTGACAGGAAAGAAGGATGTGGTTAAGGGCAGTGAAGGCGCGCGCACCACTGCCGTCCCAGGGAAGGAGAAGGAAGGCGTGCTTTCAGAAACTCGGCCGCCAGAGGAAGTCTTCGTGAGAGGGTCTGAGAAAGACGTTGTGGCCTACACCTCCCGACAGGGTCACTCTTTGAATCCCTTTGAAGACGTGCCGATCTCAGAACCGGAAGCTGGACCTGAGTCCAAGTCCAACCCAAAGCCACCTGCTCCCTCTGCAAGGACTCCCCAGACCAAAGCTGTCAAGCCTCGGTGAGTCCTGCCCCTTGTCATGCAAGCCCCTCCTCCTCTCTCTGTGGCACATCCCATAATGCCACAAGTGCTGAAGGTGTGCTGGGCTAAATCACTTGTTTTAGCCCCATCCCTGCCACCTGTTGGCCTGCTCTGCAGAAAGAGCATTGATTCCTCAGCCCCGAGCCTCTGCCTGGCAGGTGTGCTTTTCCTTCTCAGTGATCCAGTCAGACCCCAGTGAAATGTGGTGGTTTGTTGCAGAGGCCGAGCTTTGAGTTGGGAGTAAGATTGGGGTTGTGGAGTGTGCAGAACTGTGATTATTCAGTTCTCAGTGCTTATCACCCTTTGAGGAAGATGCTGTCTCTCTTCCTCTCACCTTGGCATCTGCCAGCACAGGAGACTTAGGCCCATGCCCAGTGTGCCTGTGGCAGTTGTCTGTGTATTTCCTCTGCCTGTTTGGAAGAGTCTGCCTGAGCCTGGAGGGCTTGTGCTTTTCTGCATGACTCACTTTCATACTAATAATATTCCTGTGATCTGGGGGTGAGAGATTTATTTCTCTTTTTTTCTTTTTGGAGATTCTGCTTACTTTGATCATACATGCATGCATGCACACACACACATGCACACACAGACACACACACACACACACACACGAACTCCCTGACTCTTCAAAATCTGTGCCTGTTTCCTTGGGTTACATCTTGTACTACTTTGAACTTTTAGATCCCTTGTGCCCTGAAAATCAAATGCTAGGGCTCTGTTCAGTCACCAAAAGGAACTGTAGGCTGTTGCTTTCTCTGGACTGCCCTGTTCCTATTGCAGCAGGTCTTTGGTAGTTGTGCTTGGTGATACTAGTGTCCCTTTTTAGGGGCTCGAGGTGTGGCTCAGTGGTAGAGTATGTGCTTAGCATGTGCAAGGCCCTGGGTTTAATCCCCAAGCATCCTCCCACAAAGGTCCCTTGTATTTTTTTTTTTTTTTTTTTTTTTGGCATTGGGGATCAAACTTGGGTCCTTGTGCTTACGGGGCAGGCGACGGAACCACTGAGGTAAATCCCCAGCCTGTTCCTTGTATGTTAAGGACTGGTGTTCCTTTAGTTTTTAAAATACTGTTCCAAATTTTAAAACACTGTTCCAAATTTTAAAACATTCTCCCCATTTGAACAACTTTATTTTTACGTTTGTCTCTCATGATGCATCTGCAACTGACCTGCAGATTTTGTTTTGTCCTTTTTGCAGACTGGAAGTGTCTTCAGAGGCTCAACCCAAAGCCAGGCTTCCTTCCTCCCCTGACTCTTCTGTCTTTTTTTCTACTATTCCTTCCAGTTCTGGTCAGGCACCTGGCCCTTCCGAATTGGGGCATGGTTCAGAGTCCCAGTCCTCTGAAAGTCCTTCTGTCTTCTCTTCTTTCCCATCTCCCATAGCAGCTCCCATTTCCACATCCACCCCAGTTGGACACTGGCCCTCCTCAGGCCAGGGCCAGGCCAGTTTGCTCCTCCAAGCAGACTTGCAAAAGGAGAGTTTAACACCAGTCCCAAACACTGGTTCTTCTGCCCTGGGACCACTTTTCAAACAACCCCCCACCCCAGTATGGAAAGGGACAGGAAGTCCTTCGAGGGAGAATGCTGACTGGACAGAGCCAGGAAGCTCTCTCCTGGAGCAGCCTGGGGTGGGGCAGCGAGAAGAAGTACTTCTGGATGCTCCCTCCCCAAAACAAGGCTGCACCCTGTCAGCTGGAGACACCCCTGAGGAGCTGTCTGCAGTCTCACTGGGTGGTGGCAGAATTGTAGACCCCACTGGGAAGCTGCCCATGGAGGGACATGCAGACCTGGAGAGTCATCCTAGGCCTTCTGCGCAGAGCAGAGTTACGGGTGCCAGAATGTCTTCCACAGTCAAAGAAGTAGCAGTGCCTCTTCCAGCAGATGAATTGGCACCCCTACCTGATTCCTTGATGCAGAAACAGGAAGAGATGAACCTGAATGGTGGCCAGGGCCAAAAGAAAGGCAAGAAGCGTGTGTCATTTTCTGAGCAGCCCTTTACAGAAGAGGTGGAGAAACCCACTGGACTGGGGGAAGATGACAAAAATCACCCCCAGGAGCTGACTCTTGAAGGTGCCACTATGGAAGGCGCGTCTGGTACAGACCCTGCTGGCTGTCTCCACTCAGAAGATGCAGAGAGGGAGCGTATTACTGTGCCAGCTGCCATAGAAGGTGGTTCCGTGGTCCCCTCTCATGCGGAGAGTTCCTCAGGAGGCCTCAGGAGTAAAGTGAGCTTGGCGAAGCACACCCCACTCTTCAGGATCGAGGGCATTGATACATTCACGTCTCAGTACCAAAGCAAGGCTAGTGATCACGAAGGCTCACAGTCCGATCCCTTGAGTGTCTTTCCCTCTGCCTCAGAGATGACACCTCCCATGGTGGCCGATCTGAACTTGACCCTTCCCTCCATCCCTGAAGTGGCATCAGACGATGAAAGAGTAGATCAGGTGGAGGATGGGGGGAAGACAGCAGGCGCTTCATCCTGGAGCACGTGGCCTCCCCATCCCAAGCAGGCAGAGGGGCTGAGTGGAAGGACAGATGGGGCAGTGCTTGCTGAGAGTCTGCATGGCTTTAGCTCTCTGGTCTCTGCAGCATCTCCTTCTGAGCAGAAGGCAGCTTTAGGAATTGATAAACCACATCTTGTCAAGGGCACAAACAAGGATGAACAGCTCCCAGGCCCTGGCGGTGATGAGGAAGAGAAACCAAAGGCAGGCAGGAGTCCAGGTCACCCTCCTGGCCTGTCCCCTCACTCTCCTGTGCCCAGCCCCTCCCTTTCTGAGACCTTTCCTGCCACACACTCTTTCCCTAGTTCTCCACACGCTGACGCTCACCACACCAGTACAGCAGAATCTCTCAAAAAAGCAACAGCAGAGGGCTCTACTGGTAAAGTTGAAAATTTTGGCAAGAGGAAGCCGCTTCTTCAGGCCTGGGTCTCACCCTCAGAGACACATCCAGTCTCAGCTCAGCCAGGCGCTGGAACTGGGGCAGCCAAGCACAGGTGAGAGATGGGGTGCATGTCTTTGTAAATGGGAGCAGTGTCCTCTCTTTGCTTTTACCTCCAGAGGTTATGGCTTTTGAAACTTACAGAGGTCCTGAGGTTAAAACCTTTTGTTGTGCTGTAGGACCCCTATGAAAGGGCTGTCCTTCTTGGGTTGAGCACCGCAGGACCTCATTGTGTATGTAGCAAGAGCACAGTCTAATCTTCGGGGACAGCTTAGGAGTTGGGCTGCAGTCAGATTTGATATTCTCTAGTTGTAGAAATGTAGTGTAACCAGGGTCCTAAAGGCTCAGCTGAGATCCCTGGCAGGATCAAGTTTGCTGGAACTTCCTTTACATACTGCTGGATGTGCATCTGGCCAGTTTTTTCTGAGCTCTTTCTTTCCTGCACAGATGGCTCTGCAGAGTTCCTCGGCGGAGTCCTAGGCTGTACTTACTCCAAGAATAACAAATTACCTTTTGTTCTTATTCTTGCAGTGCTGGGAATTGAACCCAGGGCCTCACACATATAGGCAAGTGTTCTATCCCGGCCCTCAGGGATTATCTTTCATGTTCTGCTGATATTCATGACAAGGCTGAGGGTCTCGCAGGTACTTCAGGAAAAGTGGCCAAGGACTTGCTTTGCTGCTTGCATATGCTGCCTGGTTCTGTCTACTTTCAGTTCCACTGGGTCATTGGACGCGTGTTGGGCTGGAGATGTGAACAAAGCATACCACCTCTCTCCCCTCCCCCTTGCCTCTCTTGCAGGCTGCCTTAGTTGAGAAGGGCTGTTCTGAGTTTTGTGGTTACAAAATGGTTCAAGGATCCTTCTTTCCCTTCTTTTTAGACTTCAACCTGTGAAGCCAATGAACACAACAGCCACCAAAATTTCTAACTCCAGCTTGGGAATGGCCACCATCATCAGTGAGAATGTGACCAGTGACGCCATGATAAAGGTACATTTTCTAAGGAGCTGGCGTGTCAGCCAGGGTCCTACAAAGTACTCGGGTCTAAAATCCTTGTGTGCACCTGTGGTCCCAGCTGCTTGGGAGGCTGAGGCAGAAAGATCACTTGAGCCCATGAGTTTGAGACCAGCCTGGGCAACTCAGCCAGACCCCATCTTGAAAATAAAAAGCACTTGCCTAGTATGCCGTGAGGCCCTCGCTCTAACTCTGGTACAGAAGTCACCATTGTATACATTCCCCTGGGCAACAGGCAGTGCCTGCAGTTACTTAATCCTATACTTGCTCTCTCTGGAGTCTTCCCATTGGATGGGAAATTTTTTTTTCTTTTGTAGTTATTTAGCTATTGTTGAAAGTGTTTTGTGTCCCCAGCAACAAGATTAACACTAGTACTTTTTATTTTATGTTTAATTTTTATTTTTGTGGGCCTGAGGATTGAATTCAGAACTCTGCACATGCTAGGCAAGAGCTATACCTCTGAGCAACATCCCCAAGCTCATGGCATTCTTGTTAATGAGAAGAAGTGTGGCCCATTCAAGTCAGGCTGTGTTCTTTTCCCACATTTTTTTTTATCTTTAGGCAAGAATGTAAAATTCTTGAATTTTAATTATCACAAAGATGTATCTTTTTGTTTTGTAACTTTATTTTAAATAATGTCAAACATTAAAAAAAAGTTGCAATAATAGTACAAAGGGCTGCTGTAAACCCTCTATCCAGATTCACCAGGTGTTAACATTTGACCAGATTTGCTCTGTCACCCTAGCCCCTCCTTCCTCTTCTCCCCCACCCCCCAGCCTTCATATGTAATACACAGGTACACTTTTTTTAAAAAACATTTGAAAGTAAATGTATACATTATGTCGCCCCCCCCCCCATACTTAAGTACTTAATTCCTAAGAACAGGAACATTCATCAAAATCTGGAAATGTAAATCTGGGGATATAGCTCAGTGGTAGAGTGCTTGTCTTGCAAATGTGAAGCTCTGAGTTCAATCCCCAGCACGGCAAAAAACAAAACACAAAAACCAAATCACTCAAAAAAGATTCAACTTGTACATGCTGGGTGCGGTGATAAAAACCTATTGTCCTAACAGTCAGGAGGTTGAGGTAGGAGGATTGGAGTGAATTCAAGGCTAGTAGGCTGCATAGTGAATTTAGGGCAAGCCTGGACTACACCTGTCTCAAAAACAAAAACTGAACAAAATCTAGAAATTTATCCTTTTTTAAAAAATTTATTTTTTTATCCCATTCCTCCCTCAAGCCCCCTCCCCTCCCTATGTTCAAAAGCTTTGTTTCCATTTTTTCCTTCTATTTTCACTTTTTTTCTTTTCTCTTCCTTTCTTTCTCCCTCCCTCCTCTGTTCCCCTTCCCATTTGAACACTTTCTTCCAATTTTCCAACATCCATTGTATATTTCAGTCCTTATGGAAATTTATCATTTTTATAAAACTTTTTTTTTAAAGACAGGGTCTCACTGTGTAGTTTAGACTGGCCTTGAACTCACCATGTAGCTCAGGCTGGCCTCAAACTTGGGGTGATCCTCCTGCCTCAGCCTCCCAAGTGCTGGGATTACAGGCGTGCACCCCCACACCTGGCTTTATCATTTCTGTAATAGTGTTTTCTCATCTGCAGCACCTTTGTCAGTGTCACCAGCTGCCTCACTAGTGTCCTGGCTTAGTGGTTGTTGTTTTTCTACTCTAGGAGCCAATCAGGGATCACTCTTTGCATTTGATTGCCTTGTCTCTTTCATCTGTATTCTGGAATAGTTCTTGACCTTTTTTGTCTCTCGATACATTGACTTTTTTTTTTGGTTCAGGGGATTGAACTCTGGTCCTTGCGCTTGTGCAGCAGGCTGCGAAACCACTGAGGTACTGAGCTGCATCCCTTTTTTTTCGTACTGGGGATTGAATTTGGGACCTTGTGCTTTCAAGGCAGGTGGCGGAACCACTGAGCTAAATCCCTGGCCTTTTTTTTTTTTTTTTTATCTGAGACAAGACCTCACTGAGTCTGTAAGATGCCTGGGCTAGGCTTGAACTTGTGGTCCTCCTGTCTCAGCTTTCTGAGTAACTGAGATCACAGCCACGCACCGCCATGCCTGTCTAGTTTTCAGTTTTTAAAATAAAAATTTTTGCTTCTGCTTCTGTCAGGCATTGTTTTTCCTCCAGTGATGCAGATTGAACCTAAGTCCTGCTGTGCACACTAAGCAAAGGCTCTACATTGCACCACATCCTGCAAGTGTTTGCAAAGTGCTGGGTACCCTAGTTGTTACTCCCTCCACTTCATTGTGCTGTGCTGGGGTGAAGATTCACTGGAGGCTGGAGGCGGGAGGCTGGTCCTTAGTGGAAGCGGCTGAGGAATCGCAACTAAATATTGCTGTAAATGGGTCACCATGGTATAGTGCCTGGGCCTCTCTTCCCTTCTAGAACATGCTAACTGGGTAGGTGATACCCATAGTTTCAAGATTATCAGCCATTGTGGTAACTGTGGACTTACTGTGGACCTACTGCATTTCAGCCCTAGTCTACGAATTTGCACTTCCTGTTAGTCCAAGGGTGTGGCTTGCTGGTTTATGTGTAATTGTTACAAGTAGAAGCAGCAGAGCTGTCTTCCTGGAGTTAAAATTTACCAGAAAACTGGAAAGAAGAGCAGTCTAAAGGTGACAGTAATGAAAACCATTCATTTAGCAGCCTTCTGTCCCCTCTGCCTTTTCTGTGGAATGCTTTGTGGCTCTTTCTGGTTTTCTTTTTTATTTCTTTGGTGCTGGGGATTGAACCTAGGTAAAAAAAAAAAAAAAACACCTCATTTTTGAGAAGTGACAAGACCTTTGGCTCCCATTTTATTTACTCTTTGAGGTTCATTTATCAGGGGCTTATCTCCTAGAACTAATTAAGAGAATAACTTGCCTCAAAACAAAGGCGCCGTGCTTATTCTGCCATGATTGCTACACCGCTGCTGCCCTTCTGCTGGCTGCCAAGCACCTCTGGGTCCTGTATCCTCCCTAGCAAATATTACGAGTAAATGTGGAACATTCCCAGAGACTCTGCTTTTTTTTTTTTTTTGACATTAAAATTTCAGAAAGGCAGGGATGGAGATGAGAGTAAAGAAAAGAGAAAAAGCAATACAGTAAGTCCCAACTTCCGAACAAGTTGCATTCTAGGAGAATGTTCGTAAGTTGGATTTGTTCATAAGTCCAACAAAGTGAGTCTTACACACTTTTGAGACAAATATACAATGTAAAACATAGAAAAATCAAACACACACACAAAAATATATAGTAAGTCCTCGACTGTACTGTACTGCTGTATATTATCGCACTGTACAGTAAGCACACAGCAGCACAACTGTGACAGTGTCTGGCAGACATGTGAGCTACTTCCTCGAATTGTTTTCATCTATGAGTGTTGATAGTATCTGTGAAAATTTGCAACTCAGAAGTCTGCAAATTGAGAACTTACTATAAATCTAAGTAGTCGTGAACTGGAGAGTTCCTAAATGAGTCTGTACTGTGGAGTCACATTTTTGTTGCTGAAGGCCTGGGTAGGACTCTGTATAAATTTAGTCCCTTATCCAACCTGTGGTTGATTTGTGTTAGTTTGTTCTGCGATTAAAGAGGTTTCTGCCACTCCCAAAGACCAGTTGACCATATTTTCCCTATTTCTCTAATAGCAAAGTTCTTTTAGTACTCACAGTGGGAGTTTCCGAACAAAGGGTCATCTGGGAAGCAGCATATTTGAAGCTCCCAGAGACTCTGCTTTTGACCTGCTGTATAATAAATGCTTTGTGCTACACGTAAAACAGTATTTATAAAAATAAGCACTCTTTGGAATGCTGTAAAATAAGAGGTTAGGGAAAGAGACTGCATGGCTAAAGTTATGACAAGTTAGCCTGATCATCCTACAGTGAATTTTTCCCCCTTGGCTATTGTTTTAGGGCATTGGTTCTTTTTTGGTTTTTTTTTATTTTGTTTTTGGTACCGGGATCGAACTCAGGTCCTTGTGCTTGCGCAGCAGGCAGCAAAACCCTGAGCTAAATCCCCAGCCCCAGGCCTTGGTTCTTTATAGATGATTTATAAGTAGGAATGCACTATTTACTCAGGTGGCTTTAACACCTCCCTTTTTATTTATTTATTTTCTGGTACCAGGAATCAAACTCAGGACCTTGTGCTTGCCAGGCAGGCGAGGTACCACTGAGCTACATCCCCAGCCCATAACACTTCCTTTTAAAATAGTAAGGCCAACTAGATCCAAAAATCTTCTGTTATATTATATGGAAAAATGTGACCCACATTTAAAATGTACATCATTATTGCAATTATGTAAAAAGAAAAATTCAGTGTAAAAATCCTGGTAAACTGGGCGTGGTGGTTTATGCCTATAATCCTAGCCCTTGGGATCACTAGACAGGAGGATCACTGTAAGTTCAAGGCCAGCCTGGGCTACATAGTGAGTGAGACCTTGTCTCAAAAAAAACCAAAAAACAAAACAAAACAAAAAAAGAATCCTGGTAGGAAATCTGTGCCAGTGGGCACTGTGCTTTCTTGCATTTGTCAGTATTTTCTCTGTGCCTCTTCCTCTCCATGGGCTTTGATTACTTTTCGTAACGCTGAACTATCATTTTTTAATCATACCACTAAGGTCTAATGATTTCAAAGTCCCATATATATTCTTTCCCCTTTGATTACAGAATGCAAGTTGAATATCTGCTTGGCAGTTGGAAATACCTTAAGTATGAATGCCACTTCAATTCTAGGTATTTATCTTAAGGAAATATTTAGAGGGCCAGGGATTTAGCTCAGTGGCACCATGCCTGCCTTGGCAAGTGCAAGGTCCTGAGTTCAGTCCCCGGTACCGCAAAAAAAAAAAAAAGAAAGAAATATTTAGAGATACAGTCAAATATTTAGGCTCATTCATTTTTGGTTTGGTTTGGTTTGGGTTTTTATGGTGGTACTGCATTGAACCCAGGGCCTTGGCACTGAACTAGAACTCCAGCTGTTATTTATTTATTTATTTATTCATTCATTCATTCATTCATTTATTGATTTATTTTTAAACTTTGAGGCATGGTCATGCTAGGAGGCTAAGTTGCCCATGTTGGGCTTTAACTTGCAGTCCTCCTGCCTCAGCCTCCCAGAATGCTGGGTTTACAGACATGTGCTACTATGCCTGACTAGACTCATGTATTTTAATAAAATGTTTTATACATAATTGTGAAAATTAAAAACAACCTAATATCAATAGATGGTTAAAATATAATGAAATTTAAAGTATCTATTTGAGTAAATTTTAACTAAAACTAATGATGGTGAAATGCTCACAAAATAGTAAAATCTATAAAAGTTTATTCTGTATGATTCTAACATTGTAAAACCCACAGTAAAGAAACTTAGGGGCTGGGGACATAGCTCATTGGTAGAGTGCTTGCCTGGTATGCATGAGGCCCTGGTGGGCTCCATCTCCCAGTACTAAAGGAAAATACACACGCGCGGGCGAACACACACACACACACACACACACACACACACACACAGAGGAAAATAAGAGACCCAAATGTTATGTATTGGAATTATGGGTATTAGTTTTTCCCCTTCTATATTTGAGATTTTCCGTAATGAGAAAATATTTCTTTTACAACTTAAAAATATTTCTGGGATTATTTTATTTACACTGGGGATTGAACCCAGGGCCCTGAGTATACTAGACAAGTGCTTTCCCACTGAGCCACATCCCCAACCTTGTGAAAATAAACTTTAATTCATTGTCAGGGTCTGGTTCAGTTCCTCCTTCACCTTTGAGGCTTATCCTGATCACCTGTGTTACTCGTCTCAGCTCTGGAGCACTGCACCTGCCTGGACTCTGAGCCCCTGAGCCTGTGTTACAGTGACAGAGTCCCCACAAGTGTTGACGCTGTACCTACATGATGGTGCCAAGTGTCAGTGTCCTCTTCTCCATACTCCCCACAAACCCCTTGTAGACTTTTTTCTTTTGCAGTGCTAGGGCTTTAGCTTAGGCCTCACACATGCTAAGCATGAGCCCCACCACTGAGCTACACTTCCAGCTGCTAATAAACACCTTTGAATTAATAAAACCTTTATATGTAGAGGTATAACCTAGACACTCTTGAGAACATATTCTTGGACCTTATTTACAAAGACCCAGGAATCTTATTGTGGTAAAATATACAGAATGTTTCCTATCTGTAATATACAGCATAGTAGTATGGGCACATTCATGTTGTATAATCAGTGTCCAGAATCTTACATATGTGCAACTTTTGAATTGAATCTCATTTTGGAAGTCAGAGAGCAACCGGGTTTAGGAGTGTGGCTCAGTGGCAGAGTTGTTGCCTAACATGTGCAGGGCCCTGGCTCCAATTCCCAGCACTGGAAAACAGTGACTGAGGTCCAGGGCAGTTACCCCATGAAGGTATGCTTTCCATAAGATAAAAGAAGGGGGGAATGAGGGAGAAGCAGTTTTTGGGGAAATAGTCTTCCATCCCTCCTATTTATGTGCAGTCTGAGTTGGGTTAAAACCCGGTCTGAATAAGAGGATGCCAGTGTGTATTTCTAGGCTAGTATTGTAATGGTCAAGCTTTTGTCCCCAGCTAGGATGGGAGGGAAGGGATTCCTCCTCCACTGAGTCCTGGCTCGTGTGTAGGAGCTTTGCTTCACTGTTGGGACAAAGGCTTTTGTCCTGATGTTGAACAGTGAATGTTGATTTTGCCCTCAACTTATCTGCTTCTTGGAACATGTAGTCTCTTAGCCTTCTGTAGTCAGTGAAACTATTGGACCCTCAGGACAATAAAACTTAACTGCCTTAGTGTTCTGCGGGCAAAATCATCTTGCAGTTGCTCTTAAATCTTGTCTCTTTAAACTTGCAAATCTCCCAAGCCTCAGATCACCAGAAAAGTCCCTCACTCTTTGTTCCTTCCTGGAGACTTGGTACGGCATGTTACCTCTTATTTAATCTTTATCTCCTGTTTCCTCATGGTTTGGGCCTCTCCAGCTTGCAGTTGGGTTCTTGTCATACCAGATTGTAAATTCAGGTTAAAAGCAACAGTTCAGGGCACCACTCTCAGCAGGAGGGTGGACACTTGACTCTAGGACAGGTCACTGTGTGCCCCAGCTGGCTACCAGTTAGTACTGTGGCCTGGTGGCATTTGGCCTTGATTGTGCATAGTTTGGAGTATAAAATGACTTCCAATGAGATCCCTGAGTGGCCACTGTGCTAGCTTAATCAGAGCATATGCAGTGTGACCAAAATGCATAGTGAATGTTCAAACTGTTAAAAAATAATTATTATAGGGCCGAGGATTTAGCTCAGTGGTTTCGCTGCCTGCTGCGCAAGCGCAAGGACCCGAGTTCGATCTCTGATACCAAAAAAAAAAATTATTATATTAAAGACACATTGCCAGTAATCCCCCTCAAAATCTTCTCCCTTGCTTCAAACACACTTAATCCATTGTCCTTGCCACTTTCTGAAACAGTTCTAGAAGTCCTCTTTTGTGAGTGTATGATCAAAAATACAGTAAAAAAAAAAGAAAGAAATACATAAAAACATAAAAGGTTTTGGGCTGGGGATTTAGCTCTGCCACCTGCCTCGAAAACGCAAGGTCCCGAGTTTGATCCCCGGTACCACAAAAAATACAGTGATTGCTGCTGCTGAGTGTCATCCAAAGGAAAAACTTGTAAGATACATTACAGTGTGTCCTCATCCACCTTATTCATCAGATCAGGCACTGCGATTTCTGGCTCTTCCCCAGAGTTACAATGACCATGAAAGATAATCATTCTGAATTGAGTCAGGACATGGAAGTAGCCACAACAATGCAAGAAAAGACACTTACGAAAGAGGACTTCCAGAACCACTTCAGAAAGTTGCAAGTATGATGGGATAAGTGTATGCAAAGTGAGGGGATTATTTTGAAGGAGATTAATGGCAATATGCCTTTTACTATAAGTTTTAAAAATATAAGTCTTTACTGTGGTTTTAATAACATCGCATGGGTTAGGCGGCAGCAGACTGGCATGAACAGTGCCCTGTTGTGTTGGTAGGAAAGTGCTGTCCTGCACCAGCTCTCTTCTGGTGTAGGGCTTGTCTCCATCTCTGCATTGACACCAGTTGTGTGAGCTCCTAGTATGCATAGAGGAGCCAAGTACACTCACCACAGGTGTGCACCACTATGCAGACTTCATTACATTTTCTTTCCTGTTTTTGTTTGCAGTGCTGGGGGTTGAACCCTGGACCTTGCACATGCTGCACTGGGCTCATCCCTAACTCAGACTGCATTTCTTGAAACTCCAAACACAGAGTTAAATGCAGAGGTCTTCAACCTGTCAGCTGCATATGGTTTTTCTTTCTTTTTTTTCTTTTGTAGTACTGTGAATTGAACCCAGGGCTTCACACATGCTAGGGAAGTGCTCCACCACTGAGCTTCACGCTCAGCCCCTGGCTCGTGCATTTCTGCAGGATCTTAGGTACATGTACTCATTCCCCACAGTGAATGTAATCATTGTGCACTGCAAACACATACTAATAAAAAAAACTAGAAAAACACCTGAATTATACACACACGCATGTGCAAAGAAACATAAAGCAAATAATAAATAAATAAAATGAAGGATACTAAGCCACAAAGGTCACTTTGCCCTGCAAAGCCTAGCATATTTACTGTATGGCCCTTTGCAGAAATTTCATCAGTCAACAACCGTTTTCACCCTGCCTTGAAAGTGGATTTCCGAGAGACTCAGATCACTAATATTTTCCTCTTGTGTGTTCCTTTCAGATTATTGATTCCTGTGTTGATTTTTTGTAACCTTTTTCTCCTCCCCACAGAAGTACAGCCCCTCGGACCCTGCCTTCGCCTATGCCCAGCTGACTCACGAGGAGCTGATCCAGCTGGTCCTCAAACAGAAGGAAACCATCAGCAAGAAGGAGTTTCAGGTGCGTGAGCTAGAGGACTACATTGACAACCTGCTCGTCAGGGTCATGGAAGAGACCCCCAACATCCTCCGCATCCCGGCTCCAGTTGGCAAAAAAGCAGGGAAGATGTGACTAAAACACTGGGGTGCCTGTGTGACCATTTCCACCTGCTCTGAGGTCAAGGACTTGCTGTGCTTGTCATCCAGCCAACAGGCTCCAAATCACCATCTCTCCTGCATGTTATCTGTCAAAGAGTTAATTCCACCAATTGAAGCCCGGTTAATTATTACAATGAATCTTCTACTGTTCTTTCCCAGGGCTTTATTTTTAAATGCCACTGTGCCTTTAACTAGGTTGTAAATATTTTATGCCCAGCACAGACATGGTCATAAGATCTGCTCCTGAGCCAGAGACTCAGATGGCCCCAGAGATACTAATGTATCTGAACACTGGGGTTGTCTGTCTTTGGTGTGGGATTTTTCAAACAGGTGTCCTCCAGTCGTTACAGCTTAGGGTAATGGACCGTGTAGTTGGTGCTGTGATACACGAACTTTCCTGGCCTTTGAGTGGCTCAGGTGTTTTATCTGCTGCAGATGCTGAATTTTTATACCTTCTAAACTTACCAGCCTTTTCAGACCTGGTTCTTTTGTCTCTATTTTTTAACTAGAGCAGAGTCACTTAGGGAAGGCCTCTGAGTGTACCTTCTAGATTCTAAACAAACCATGTCTTCTCATCAGCATTAAAATCTGCTCTCTTAGACCCATGGAGCTCTTCTCCTGCAGGTGCACAAAGGAGTCTATGGGAATTAGAATCACTGTTCATTCAGCTGAGGGAAGTCGGGCAGGGTCCCTGCCAGCTAGTCAGCCTCTTCAGTGCCTTGATAAGGGCCTGGGTGATTCAAGCTCTCACAGTGCTGGGAGGCACAGCACAGCGTCAGGATGCCTCTGGCCCTTTCCACTTGTGCCTTGCCTTGGCAGTGTTTCTAGAGAGGTGAGGCCACTGGCTCCCACAGACACACAAAGGTAGGGTGAGGGTGTAGCATGTTCAAAGCCAGAGGTTCAGTCTCCAGCACTGCAAAACAAAACTAAACAAACCAAAAAAACCTTTAATCTTGTAGGCCACGAGGAACCACAGACTTGGATCCTAAGGGGTCTCATGTAACCTGACCTCTGAATACTGCCTGTCACTGCCCCAAAGAAAACCCAGCTTATTTCTGGGATGCTAGAGAAGGTGTAGTGAAGGCTTTGATGTAGATAATAAAATCTAGAAGGTAGAGAAGAGAAATGCCTCAGCTTTTCAATGGCTGCTGTATTTTCATTTTCCTTCCTGAGCAGACTCACAGGCATTTTCCCCTTTGTTAGAAAACCGTGAAGAGCAGGGCCAGGAAAGTGCTCTGGGGCAGAGCACTGCCTGTGTGTGTGAGGCTCTGGGCTCAGCCCCTATACCACAACCCTCACAAAATTGTGACGAGCAAGAAGATACTTATTTTTGGATTGCTATATTTTAAAAACTAGATGATACACCTATTTTTAAAGCTGAGATACCTGCCCTCTTCTTAACTAAGAGCACCACTTCATTTTCCGGGGAATTTCTCTGTCAGTCATCTCTTGGAATTCTGTCTTGTTTGCTCATTTCTTCCACTGTTTGTGTTAGAAGCTTATCACATCTTGGCCACTCTGAGCAGAAGAGCGATCTCAGGCTAATAGTGTGGCCAGGGATTGAGATGGTGGCAGTTATTAACCCAGAACCTCTTCTCTGTGTGTTTTGTTATACCGAGGGCAAAAAGCAAAACAGTGGGCAGCGGAATCCCTTTTCAGGATTGAGTTTGCCGCAGCCTCATCTGTACTGGAGCACTTTAATCTGAAGGGTGATACTGTAACTTGATTTATCTGATTAGCTTTAAAAGACCCACAGCTATTTTATTCAATTTTCTCCTGAAGTAATGGGGACCACTGTAAACTTCTCGGATGACTTTTATTTTTGTAGTGCTGTAAGACTTATTGACATGCTTCTAAAGAAAGCTATATATCCACTTGAACTCTGAAAATGAACATGTATATATTTGTTCTGAATCATATTTTTTACTGGATTGAAATATATTCATACTGTGATAACCCAAGTGTGCTGTGGGGCAGGTGTGCTATGAGTGGCTTTTCTCCCTTGGAAGGCTGGTGTGGGGCTTTGGAGCATTGTTGATGAGGGTTTTGGAGCCACCTGCTGCCAGGACCTTGGGTGTGGAACTCTGGGCATTGGAGAGGGATGTCGGGGTGAAGTGACGTCCTGTGCTCTGAAATGTCACTTGGGAACTCTGGAGAATGAAGGACAGTTTACTTCAGGGGTCTGGCTTTTGCCACTACTGGAAAAAAAATTCAGTTTATAGCATTCCAGTACCTTGAAATATAGGTAATCTGGAGGTCATTCAGTTGGGGACTGTCCTCAAAGACTGCATTTGGGGATGGGGAGTGGACTTGTCTGAGGCTTTATCCTGTTGTGAGCCTGAGCAGAAGGTGGTAAGGCAGTGCTTGGGAGGTTCTATGGCTGGTGCCTGCCTGAGGACATCCATCCATCTACGCCTGGTCCCGCTGCAGATGCTAACCCAGCTGATGGGCCAGAGAGGGTCTTCTGGGAGCAGCTCTTTTCTTGGCCTTGCCTGATTGTGCCTCCAGAGAGAGCAGCCAGGAATTGGAGAACCGTCAGATTAAATACCAATGAACTTCAGCTGGAGGTCAGATTCAGGAAAAGTGTCACTCTTTGGCCCGATTGTTTCCAGTCATCTCATTCCTTGGGCTTTGCCAGATGTCCTCCCTTCCCCTTTATATACTGTGTTAACCTCATTGAGGTAGCAGAAGTGAGGAGCAAGCAAGTCTACCCTTTGCCATGCTCAAAAGCTGTGGACCCTGTGTGGGGAGCGGTTGTGTGCATGTGCTCACATGAACATGACTTTAGCATGTGCTTTCCAGCTGTGCTACCTGTGGGAACTCAACAGCCCTGACACTTGACACACACTGTATCAAAAGCTAGAACCCTGTCACTGTTAAATTACTCGAGATCTTCCCTCCCTAAGTCGCTTCTCCCAATTGACCTTTTTTCTTTTCTTTCTTTTTCCTTTTTTGGTACTGGGGATCGAACTGGGGACCTTGCACTTTCGAGGCAGGCGCCGGAACCACTGAGCTAAATCCCCGGCCCCTTCTCTTTTCTTATTTGAGCTGGGGAACAAATGCAGGGCCTCGCTACTGTGCCACACCCCCGTCTTTTTCCTTTTTTAAGAAGTACTACTTAAGAATCCCTCAAGGCTGAAAAATTAATTGCCTTAGATGGGAACTTAACATCTTGGTTTCCATACCAATCTCAACTCTGGACTCTCCCCATCTACTATGTGAGTTGCTAAATTGACTTTCCCCTCCCTGCAATTGAAGGCATTTTTGTATTATGGAATTACTATTTTCTGCTTTTTGACTTTGGGAATTTTAAATTTCTTTGGTTATGTTTTTAAGAAGTAACATAAAAGTTTCTGTAACACTAAATAAAATGGTACTACCTTCCAAAGATTTGTGTGTGCGCTTCAGTGCAGGTATGGAAAGTTTCTTCTGTCCTGCTGGAAAGACTTCTTGGGGTGGTGTGCCTGACTGGTTTCTCATCCCACGAGGGTCTCACTCTTGGATCCATGCTGCTGCCACCTGCTCTGGAGGCCCTTTCTTCCCTCAGAGGATAGAACATCATCCCTTCCCTGTGACACACTCCTCTCGTCCTGAAGGATTATGGCATTTACCAGATGGCATATGAGTTTCCACCCCATTGCTAAGCCTCACCTCCTTTGCAGGTGGTGCCATTGGCTGAGTCTTTGGATATGGACCCCCTTCTTGATTTCCTTCCCCCTACACAAGGCTTTCCAGAGAATGTAGTCTGCGCTTTGGAGCACAAGTTGAGTTGACCCCAAGTTCAGAAGGAGGTCCTGGACTCAGGTAGCTGATCCACTTCTGGACCAAAGTTATAAGGGCAGGGCAAGAGTCTTCTGTGCTCATCTCTCCAAAAGGCCAAGCCTGTGAGGGGTGAGTATCATTGGCATCACAGGTGTGGTGTGTGGCTCACTGTCTTCCCTCCAAAACCCTGGCCACTGGAAATGGAGCAGATGCTGCTCCTCTTGGAGAGACAAAGGTCACCTCCTAGAGCCTCCCTGGGTTTAGTAGAGGGCCTGGTTACCCCAACTGGACATTGATGGTGGGTCCACCAAGTCAAGGGGTCCAAAAACAGCTCTTCTCTCTCTGGTGGGAATGGGACCCAGGCCCTCGTGCATGCTAGGCAAGCGCTTTACCACCGAGCCACACACTGCCCCC